>OX401408.1:13871594-14086963 GCA_947846245.1 Cerastoderma edule | reverse complement strand
TCTTCAATAAATAGTTTCACAAAGTATAAGAAGTTATTAAATATTAACCCAAAATAACTTTTCAAGATTAAACTTAAGATAGAAAATAATAAATAAATCATTACTGAGAATAATTGTGACACACTTATTGATAACAAAAAACTTTCATGTAAGAGATATACATGTAAAAACGGAATTCCCATTGTACTTTCATCACTTTTGTTTTCGCGAGCACTGTGATAGCCTCACTCTGTGATTAAGAGTTCCATACCATATTCTTTAAAGCCATACTTGTGCTCACTTACACTTAAATTGCGAAAGTTCTAAAACAATTGGAAATTAACTCAAACATACTTTTAATTCCCTTTCACAGAGAAATTGAGACTGCAACACATTCACATGATGCTTTAAAAAGAGTGGGTAATATAAGGTTTGTTTACAATAAGCGATAAAACAAGGTCAGCCGAGAAACATTTGGAACCAATAAAACCCAAATAATTCTCCATTTTGAATGTTCACGTTGTTAGTATTGGATAAATGACAGTATTTATATGTATTTCACATGATTTTTATAACCAGGTAATTGCTACTCATTAATCCGAGCGCTCCTTGCTATTCTAGATGTTACTTGAATGTATACAATAAAGTTAAATTGGTGGGTACCAAATTTGTGAAAATAGCACTTTGTAAAACAGATAATTAACAGTGCAGGCGTTATATTGTCATGATCTTGTTGGTTTTCCTCTATGTTTCAACATATTCTATCATAATCTATAACTCATATTACCCAGTTTTGCAGTTTTTCTGAGCGCTAGTTTGCTTTTAAGCAGTAAATTGAAAATACTCAAATTCAGCTGAATTAACAGAATACGCTTTTTAAACATTGTAATTAGGTAAATGGCATTTAAAATGCATTTCACTCTTCATAATTCTGCAGTCGGCCATGTTGTTGTTGTACATACCCACAATCCTTTAACCCTTTACCAAATGACTGTCCCAAATTGAAAAAGTTTTCAGACAACATTCCAAAATGTGATGAAATTGGAAACTAATCTGTGCAGGAAACCATGTGGGAAAAGGAGAAATTGCTCTAACCAAGCAATTTCTCCTTTTCCCACAATGTTTTCCAGAGTCTTCTGCAGCAAAATGGTTAAATGTCCTCATTGTTTGGTAAAGGGTTAATCGAAATGACATATGAAATGTCACTCTGACCGGTGTATATACATTGTAATGGGTTCTAAATTCTAATAAACAAACAAAAATGAAAATGAACACACAGAAAAAGGAAACAAAACCAAAATCGAATATAAAGTTACAGAAAGCAAGTAAAGAATGATGTATACAAGACGTCATAATTTCATGACATACTTATGACCTCATAATTTGTCATGCGACTGCATATTATTTGGTTAGTGCCAGATATCATAAATATTTATTATGGCACCTTGTTATAGGCCGCAAAATAGCAGTTGTTACAGAATAAAAACGAAATTTAAAAAAAAAAAAAAAAAAAAAAAAAAAAAAAAAGGGTAAATAATAAAGGTGGTTTAGTGATTCTTTTTATCTTTTTATCTTCCTTATCACTTACCGACGTATTTGTTTTTTTTTAGCTCAGGACCATCATGTAGAAATATGGAAGCTAATTTGGGGGGTTCTTTTAATCTTTTCCCAAACAACAAATTTTCGACTGTCCCAAATTGAAAGAGTTTGCAGATGACATTTTAAAATGTGATGAAATTGGAAAATAATCTTCTGATAGGGCAGAAAACTTGAGGGAAAAGGAAAAATTGCTCTTCACGAGCAATTTCTCCTTTTCCCTCAATGTTTTCTAAAGTCGTCTGCAACAAAGTGGTCAAATGTCGTTATTGTTTGGGAAAGGGTTAAACACTTTATCATATTTGACATTAAGAAAAAGAATCATTGTAAAACATGAAATTTAGTAAAGTCCTACTATCTTTACAAAAGAAGAGTTTTTATCTAACCAGAGCTACATGTCAATAAGACAGAGCTTGACTATTTGATAAATGTCTGAGAGGGATAAAGGTAAGTGAACAATAATTTCTTTCTGAAAAATTGAAATATGAACATGCTAAAAAAATGTTTACCAGGTTGATTTGTGTACAGAAACTGGTATAGTTTACTTCAAATCAAAAGCGGAGTTATTGAACTAGGTGAGTAGCCTAACATTATGAATGACCCTTGGTCCATGTTTAAAGAATAAAACCATTCCCTATGTTTGTTAATGAGAAACCAACTTGCATGTAAAACTTAAATAAAGTTTTCCACACGTATTACAATAAAGCCCCCACTTAAAACGCGCCTCTTGCATTGTTTGACACAGGGACAACAAGTAACGGATTAATTATGTGATTCTGGAGGTATTGTTAGGTGTGTACAATGTCATATCCATCTATTACTCAGACCAATTCTTTAATCAGTCTCAATTTGTTACGGTCCAGCACAACTGCATTTGGTCCATAACCAACATAACAAGCATTTTCCTGATCCCTGAACATGCGGTACAGCTAAACAGCGGATATGGCCCATGTCTGTGGATATGGAAATTGGTCTGCGAATATGACATTTATTTTTCAAATAGTTAACTTACGCATGATTTATTTATTTACTATGCCTTGTATTCATAATTCAAGATATATCTTTAACAATAATAAACAAGATATATCTTATTTTCAGATATAACTCTTAGTATATTCGAGTTATATTGTAATTCTTCCCATATCCGCTTAAATGTCGGTCTGCGGATATGACATTTATTTTCCAAGAAATAAACGTAAGAGGGATGCACTTCTTTAATTCACATTGTTATATAATTTGGTATGTATTTTAGCAATGAATAATCAATAACAAACATCTTATTGTTAGTTGTAACCATTAGTATATCCGAGTTATGTTGTAGTTGTTTTACCATATTCGTGTATATATTGGTCTGCGGATATGACATTATTTTTTTAAAATAAACGTGAGAGGGATTTACTTCTTTAATACACCTTGTCTTATAATATGATATATTTAAGAGCAAGCAATATTTTGCATCTCATTTTTACTTCTTACTTTAGTATATTCTATTTATTTTGTAGTTTTTTTTTTATATCTGCATATATATCTGTATGCCAATATTATTGATTTCCATATCCGCAGATATGAGCCATATCCCCTGTAAAAGAACAACTAAAACAGCATCAAAGTATCAAATTTCTTCTAATGTACATCTAAGGGTGGCATTTAATAAAGGTGCCAAAAATATTCCAGTAATTTTTCAATGCCCCAGCTAATAATTAATGCAGGAAGACCACAAGCTTAACTGCCAACAGAGGCTTGAACGTTGGACCAAGCTAGATAAAACCATAAGCATCCCTTAAAAGCAATATCTCACAGTTCTGGGTTTTTAACTTTTGAAAAAAATAGTCCTCTACCAATAAAATGACTACATAGATTTTTGAGGTAACATAAGTTAAGATTATTGACAGGTTTCAAAACCCCTTCATAACCATAAAGAAAAGATTGAGATTATTTGCAGATATTGCAAGCTGTTTTAATTAACAGGTTTATTTAGTAAACAATGAGCTAAACTTTGCATTATAGGAGCTATTCTTTAAAAACCATTGGCACATGGGTCTTTCGAAACATTTAACTGCTCTTGCCGTGTAACTTAAGCAAGATGCACAAGAGGGAATTCCTTTGTTTATTTACAGACTAGCTTTCCAATAGAAATGATGAAAGGCCCAAAGACTCACTTCACATTATTTAACAAAATCACAGGGTTTCACCAACAAACAAGAAAAGTAATTTCAAACGGTCTTTGATTTACTGAAAATGATTGATAATATCAAAGTTTTAATGTTTATTACTCCTAGATCATTTATCTTTGAGTAAGTCCCTTTAAGTCAGCTAGAAGACTACCTCTTATAGTAGTGCTAATGTATGAGTTCCTACACTTTACGCACAATACATGATAGAAATACGAATGATTTACAATCTGCGTTTGTCATTGTTTTCGATAGGGCGGCTGTCTTATCTGTCTGATTCCATTAAATACAGTTCGATAAGTTCATTATCTGATTTAGGATATCTGATATACAATATACGTTATGCAATTTACGATGCATGTTAGAAAGTCAGGACGAATTAAATGCATTATATACGTACATGCCTGCTAGAATGGCATGCCCTTAAAAACTGAAACTGTCATGTAATGTTCTCCAGTCTGCACTCAAACAAAGAAATGAAATAGTAATGTATATATGGACTCTCTTTCACATGTAAAAATGTAAAAGAAATAATAGAATACTAACATTCAGTGAAAAATTCTTTTATCGTATCGTATTTGTTTTACATCGATTGTGAAGGAAGCTGTAAGCTTGTTCAAAGCCACTCTCGATGACTGCCTCCTGGATACTAAACCAGTAATCGCGCCGGTTTTTGTTTCCATGGAAATAACCTGGATAGACCACATTTCTTTTGTAATCAGATGTATATTTTTTCTTTGGTTCATTCTTCGTTCGTATTTACAGGAAGCTATTCATCACATGCCTGACGAAAGTAAAAAGTATTTTGTTTTCTATTTTTTTCCGGCCAAATACAGCAAGTGTATTCTTTGAAAAGATGCGACCCCCTTAATGTTCTACCAACATTATCATAATGTCTGTTTACTTAAATCAGCCTTTAAGAAAAACGATTTATGATCTACATTCACTATATGATACAATACAATACAATAGGTTTATTTTGTCTGATTCGATCTGATATGATACGGTTCAAGTTGGGATCTGATATGTAAGATTAAGATATGAACGATGTACGCTGTTTTCGGGAACTCATACAATAGCACCACTGTATAAAGTGAAAACAGAGTCTATGCATATGACCAACCATTCATTCTTTTGTTCACAGTGGTGTTGTTGACAAGGTTCGTCTCATGATCTTTGTTGTATTCCGTTTTTGTTCCTTTGTTTGATAGCTGGTCCAAATGTTCACCTGTAAAATTAAAATGAGAAAAAATCAACCACGCCTCCAAACATACTGTCTGGAAACTGTTAACTATATCAGGGGCTGGGGGGTAATACAAGTGTATCAATAATCTAGTTTAATGTCATTCTATAGATCTGTGAAGTCAATTAATCTGTATACGACATTTACTTTTGAAAACTTTTGAGTTAGTCCCTTAAAGTCAGTTAGAAGACTACCTCTTACGAAGTGAAAAGCAGAGACTGCTCAATGAGAAACACTTACAATCTTTGTTCACAGAATTGTTGTTCACAAGGTTCGGCTCATGATCTCTGTTGCATTCTGGTCTAATTCTATTGTTGGGTAGCATTACCGAAAGTTCATCTGTAAAATTAGAAGAAGAATATTCAAGCATGCCTCCATTAGTTTTCCACATTCTTTTAAAGATATTTGCTTTAATTTATTTGTATTCCTTATTCTTAATGATGGAGGAAGACCACATACTTTACTACCCGTAAGGGTCGATCAAGGCAGGTAGAACTATCTGTATGCCCTAAGTCAGCTCTTGTGAAAATCCAATTGCAGTCACCAGGATGTGAACCAGCATAGAGAACGGCCATGAGCAGGTGCGTATACAGGAATGTAAGTTAGGGGGTGGGGGCGTAAACTCAGCCTTTAACCCTTTACCAAAATGCCAAATTTTCGACTGTCCAAAATTAAGAGTTTGCAGACGACATCTCAAATTGTGATTAAAATAATCTGCTGATAGGGCAGAAACTGTTGTGGGAAAAGGAGAAATTACTCGTTAAAAACAATTTCCCTTCAGTTAAATGACTGAAAAGTGATCTTTTGTTGTACACTGACTACTTGCTATTTAAAAAAACAAGAGGAAAATATAGGGGAATATGATATCGGCTCCATTTCGTTTGGTAGAATATATCTATTTACAATAAAACCGAGATGCCCTTTCCCTCATATGAATTTTGTCAATTGCCAAAGTATCGCAACAGTTGATTCAATTGAATACGCAGGTATTCATTCATTGAGTAAAGATATTTGTTACTCTATTGCGAAAATCTAGAAAACACTCAAACCATCAGAGAATTTTTGCCACAAAAAAGCCTTCAGCTTATCATTTCTGATGGCCGATTCTATTGGAAAATGGGCTCTCAATTTGATATTTTCTTGAATTATAGAAACCGGCAGTATGGGTCTAATCTGAAATATAAATCTAGAACCTATTTCAAAGTATATTATTTGCAGGATGGGCGAGCGCTAAAAGAAACAAAACAGAGACATAGATAACAGCTATGTCTTTTAAACAAATTATTCAAAAAGCTATATAAACAGCTTCTGGCATGTTATAAAGGGGGAGTATTGAATAGTACATCTTTCGGGTTGTTGGTCTAAATATCAAACGCCTAGTTTTATTACCCCAGACGGGAGCAACGCGGGTCACACACAGACACTAATCCAGACACCGCCGTACATCACACAACACGTGCCTTACCCTTTATCTTGTTCATTGCATCATAGTTTTGTCCTCAAAGAAAACGCATTTGACATAGATTTTTATTTCTAAAGTATATTGATATCAATCAAATTACCAGATTTAAGAGCAAGTTTCTTCTGAATATCATTTATGTTTGCAGCGAAATGGTAGTCGTCAAAACGAAATCCTTTTTGCCAATACAATATCGATTACTTTCTTGATGTAGAAAATAGTTTGTATTTTACCTATCGATAAGTTTGTGTGTTTTATTGCAGTTTGAATTTTAGAATGGTAACGACCTTGTCCGGGGAACAGAAGGGTAACTAAATGTTGAAAGCTTAACAAAACTGATTACCTTTGGATTCAATATTTTTTGAAACTAAAATGGTACGGGAAAAGGTATTGCCCAATGCTTTCATGCATGGAATGAGTCGGACAGATCGATTTTGATTATCACTAGATTGGTTAGTGGGCTAATGTTTAAATGGTGCATCAATATACACGGTTATATAGCGCACATATAACAATATGTGACTATCTTTTTACCAACACAAATAACCACAAAGGATTGATTTCGAAATAAGTGCGGCGAAGAAAATCGCTTCAACACCAAAATGTTGCCATTGTTTTAACCCTTTCCTTTATACGGTCCAGCACAACTGCATTTGGTCCATAACCAACATAACAAGCATTTTCCTGATCCCTGAACATGCGGTACAGCTAAACAGCGGATATGGCCCATGTCTGTGGATATGGAAATTGGTCTGCGAATATGACATTTATTTTTCAAATAGTTAACTTACGCATGATTTATTTATTTACTATGCCTTGTATTCATAATTCAAGATATATCTTTAACAATAATAAACAAGATATATCTTATTTTCAGATATAACTCTTAGTATATTCGAGTTATATTGTAATTCTTCCCATATCCGCTTAAATGTCGGTCTGCGGATATGACATTTATTTTCCAAGAAATAAACGTAAGAGGGATGCACTTCTTTAATTCACATTGTTATATAATTTGGTATGTATTTTAGCAATGAATAATCAATAACAAACATCTTATTGTTAGTTGTAACCATTAGTATATCCGAGTTATGTTGTAGTTGTTTTACCATATTCGTGTATATATTGGTCTGCGGATATGACATTATTTTTTTAAAATAAACGTGAGAGGGATTTACTTCTTTAATACACCTTGTCTTATAATATGATATATTTAAGAGCAAGCAATATTTTGCATCTCATTTTTACTTCTTACTTTAGTATATTCTATTTATTTTGTAGTTTTTTTTTTATATCTGCATATATATCTGTATGCCAATATTATTGATTTCCATATCCGCAGATATGAGCCATATCCCCTGTAAAAGAACAACTAAAACAGCATCAAAGTATCAAATTTCTTCTAATGTACATCTAAGGGTGGCATTTAATAAAGGTGCCAAAAATATTCCAGTAATTTTTCAATGCCCCAGCTAATAATTAATGCAGGAAGACCACAAGCTTAACTGCCAACAGAGGCTTGAACGTTGGACCAAGCTAGATAAAACCATAAGCATCCCTTAAAAGCAATATCTCACAGTTCTGGGTTTTTAACTTTTGAAAAAAATAGTCCTCTACCAATAAAATGACTACATAGATTTTTGAGGTAACATAAGTTAAGATTATTGACAGGTTTCAAAACCCCTTCATAACCATAAAGAAAAGATTGAGATTATTTGCAGATATTGCAAGCTGTTTTAATTAACAGGTTTATTTAGTAAACAATGAGCTAAACTTTGCATTATAGGAGCTATTCTTTAAAAACCATTGGCACATGGGTCTTTCGAAACATTTAACTGCTCTTGCCGTGTAACTTAAGCAAGATGCACAAGAGGGAATTCCTTTGTTTATTTACAGACTAGCTTTCCAATAGAAATGATGAAAGGCCCAAAGACTCACTTCACATTATTTAACAAAATCACAGGGTTTCACCAACAAACAAGAAAAGTAATTTCAAACGGTCTTTGATTTACTGAAAATGATTGATAATATCAAAGTTTTAATGTTTATTACTCCTAGATCATTTATCTTTGAGTAAGTCCCTTTAAGTCAGCTAGAAGACTACCTCTTATAGTAGTGCTAATGTATGAGTTCCTACACTTTACGCACAATACATGATAGAAATACGAATGATTTACAATCTGCGTTTGTCATTGTTTTCGATAGGGGGGCTGTCTTATCTGTCTGATTCCATTAAATACAGTTCGATAAGTTCATTATCTGATTTAGGATATCTGATATACAATATACGTTATGCAATTTACGATGCATGTTAGAAAGTCAGGACGAATTAAATGCATTATATACGTACATGCCTGCTAGAATGGCATGCCCTTAAAAACTGAAACTGTCATGTAATGTTCTCCAGTCTGCACTCAAACAAAGAAATGAAATAGTAATGTATATATGGACTCTCTTTCACATGTAAAAATGTAAAAGAAATAATAGAATACTAACATTCAGTGAAAAATTCTTTTATCGTATCGTATTTGTTTTACATCGATTGTGAAGGAAGCTGTAAGCTTGTTCAAAGCCACTCTCGATGACTGCCTCCTGGATACTAAACCAGTAATCGCGCCGGTTTTTGTTTCCATGGAAATAACCTGGATAGACCACATTTCTTTTGTAATCAGATGTATATTTTTTCTTTGGTTCATTCTTCGTTCGTATTTACAGGAAGCTATTCATCACATGCCTGACGAAAGTAAAAAGTATTTTGTTTTCTATTTTTTTCCGGCCAAATACAGCAAGTGTATTCTTTGAAAAGATGCGACCCCCTTAATGTTCTACCAACATTATCATAATGTCTGTTTACTTAAATCAGCCTTTAAGAAAAACGATTTATGATCTACATTCACCATATGATACAATACAATACAATAGGTTTATTTTGTCTGATTCGATCTGATATGATACGGTTCAAGTTGGGATCTGATATGTAAGATTAAGATATGAACGATGTACGCTGTTTTCGGGAACTCATACAATAGCACCACTGTATAAAGTGAAAACAGAGTCTATGCATATGACCAACCATTCATTCTTTTGTTCACAGTGGTGTTGTTGACAAGGTTCGTCTCATGATCTTTGTTGTATTCCGTTTTTGTTCCTTTGTTTGATAGCTGGTCCAAATGTTCACCTGTAAAATTAAAATGAGAAAAAATCAACCACGCCTCCAAACATACTGTCTGGAAACTGTTAACTATATCAGGGGCTGGGGGGTAATAAGTGTATCAATAATCTAGTTTAATGTCATTCTATAGATCTGTGAAGTCAATTAATCTGTATACGACATTTACTTTTGAAAACTTTTGAGTTAGTCCCTTAAAGTCAGTTAGAAGACTACCTCTTACGAAGTGAAAAGCAGAGACTGCTCAATGAGAAACACTTACAATCTTTGTTCACAGAATTGTTGTTCACAAGGTTCGGCTCATGATCTCTGTTGCATTCTGGTCTAATTCTATTGTTGGGTAGCATTACCGAAAGTTCATCTGTAAAATTAGAAGAAGAATATTCAAGCATGCCTCCATTAGTTTTCCACATTCTTTTAAAGATATTTGCTTTAATTTATTTGTATTCCTTATTCTTAATGATGGAGGAAGACCACATACTTTACTACCCGTAAGGGTCGATCAAGGCAGGTAGAACTATCTGTATGCCCTAAGTCAGCTCTTGTGAAAATCCAATTGCAGTCACCAGGATGTGAACCAGCATAGAGAACGGCCATGAGCAGGTGCGTATACAGGAATGTAAGTTAGGGGGTGGGGGCGTAAACTCAGCCTTTAACCCTTTACCAAAATGCCAAATTTTCGACTGTCCAAAATTAAGAGTTTGCAGACGACATCTCAAATTGTGATTAAAATAATCTGCTGATAGGGCAGAAACTGTTGTGGGAAAAGGAGAAATTACTCGTTAAAAACAATTTCCCTTCAGTTAAATGACTGAAAAGTGATCTTTTGTTGTACACTGACTACTTGCTATTTAAAAAAACAAGAGGAAAATATAGGGGAATATGATATCGGCTCCATTTCGTTTGGTAGAATATATCTATTTACAATAAAACCGAGATGCCCTTTCCCTCATATGAATTTTGTCAATTGCCAAAGTATCGCAACAGTTGATTCAATTGAATACGCAGGTATTCATTCATTGAGTAAAGATATTTGTTACTCTATTGCGAAAATCTAGAAAACACTCAAACCATCAGAGAATTTTTGCCACAAAAAAGCCTTCAGCTTATCATTTCTGATGGCCGATTCTATTGGAAAATGGGCTCTCAATTTGATATTTTCTTGAATTATAGAAACCGGCAGTATGGGTCTAATCTGAAATATAAATCTAGAACCTATTTCAAAGTATATTATTTGCAGGATGGGCGAGCGCTAAAAGAAACAAAACAGAGACATAGATAACAGCTATGTCTTTTAAACAAATTATTCAAAAAGCTATATAAACAGCTTCTGGCATGTTATAAAGGGGGAGTATTGAATAGTACATCTTTCGGGTTGTTGGTCTAAATATCAAACGCCTAGTTTTATTACCCCAGACGGGAGCAACGCGGGTCACACACAGACACTAATCCAGACACCGCCGTACATCACACAACACGTGCCTTACCCTTTATCTTGTTCATTGCATCATAGTTTTGTCCTCAAAGAAAACGCATTTGACATAGATTTTTATTTCTAAAGTATATTGATATCAATCAAATTACCAGATTTAAGAGCAAGTTTCTTCTGAATATCATTTATGTTTGCAGCGAAATGGTAGTCGTCAAAACGAAATCCTTTTTGCCAATACAATATCGATTACTTTCTTGATGTAGAAAATAGTTTGTATTTTACCTATCGATAAGTTTGTGTGTTTTATTGCAGTTTGAATTTTAGAATGGTAACGACCTTGTCCGGGGAACAGAAGGGTAACTAAATGTTGAAAGCTTAACAAAACTGATTACCTTTGGATTCAATATTTTTTGAAACTAAAATGGTACGGGAAAAGGTATTGCCCAATGCTTTCATGCATGGAATGAGTCGGACAGATCGATTTTGATTATCACTAGATTGGTTAGTGGGCTAATGTTTAAATGGTGCATCAATATACACGGTTATATAGCGCACATATAACAATATGTGACTATCTTTTTACCAACACAAATAACCACAAAGGATTGATTTCGAAATAAGTGCGGCGAAGAAAATCGCTTCAACACCAAAATGTTGCCATTGTTTTAACCCTTTCCTTTATACGGTCCAGCACAACTGCATTTGGTCCATAACCAACATAACAAGCATTTTCCTGATCCCTGAACATGCGGTACAGCTAAACAGCGGATATGGCCCATGTCTGTGGATATGGAAATTGGTCTGCGAATATGACATTTATTTTTCAAATAGTTAACTTACGCATGATTTATTTATTTACTATGCCTTGTATTCATAATTCAAGATATATCTTTAACAATAATAAACAAGATATATCTTATTTTCAGATATAACTCTTAGTATATTCGAGTTATATTGTAATTCTTCCCATATCCGCTTAAATGTCGGTCTGCGGATATGACATTTATTTTCCAAGAAATAAACGTAAGAGGGATGCACTTCTTTAATTCACATTGTTATATAATTTGGTATGTATTTTAGCAATGAATAATCAATAACAAACATCTTATTGTTAGTTGTAACCATTAGTATATCCGAGTTATGTTGTAGTTGTTTTACCATATTCGTGTATATATTGGTCTGCGGATATGACATTATTTTTTTAAAATAAACGTGAGAGGGATTTACTTCTTTAATACACCTTGTCTTATAATATGATATATTTAAGAGCAAGCAATATTTTGCATCTCATTTTTACTTCTTACTTTAGTATATTCTATTTATTTTGTAGTTTTTTTTTTATATCTGCATATATATCTGTATGCCAATATTATTGATTTCCATATCCGCAGATATGAGCCATATCCCCTGTAAAAGAACAACTAAAACAGCATCAAAGTATCAAATTTCTTCTAATGTACATCTAAGGGTGGCATTTAATAAAGGTGCCAAAAATATTCCAGTAATTTTTCAATGCCCCAGCTAATAATTAATGCAGGAAGACCACAAGCTTAACTGCCAACAGAGGCTTGAACGTTGGACCAAGCTAGATAAAACCATAAGCATCCCTTAAAAGCAATATCTCACAGTTCTGGGTTTTTAACTTTTGAAAAAAATAGTCCTCTACCAATAAAATGACTACATAGATTTTTGAGGTAACATAAGTTAAGATTATTGACAGGTTTCAAAACCCCTTCATAACCATAAAGAAAAGATTGAGATTATTTGCAGATATTGCAAGCTGTTTTAATTAACAGGTTTATTTAGTAAACAATGAGCTAAACTTTGCATTATAGGAGCTATTCTTTAAAAACCATTGGCACATGGGTCTTTCGAAACATTTAACTGCTCTTGCCGTGTAACTTAAGCAAGATGCACAAGAGGGAATTCCTTTGTTTATTTACAGACTAGCTTTCCAATAGAAATGATGAAAGGCCCAAAGACTCACTTCACATTATTTAACAAAATCACAGGGTTTCACCAACAAACAAGAAAAGTAATTTCAAACGGTCTTTGATTTACTGAAAATGATTGATAATATCAAAGTTTTAATGTTTATTACTCCTAGATCATTTATCTTTGAGTAAGTCCCTTTAAGTCAGCTAGAAGACTACCTCTTATAGTAGTGCTAATGTATGAGTTCCTACACTTTACGCACAATACATGATAGAAATACGAATGATTTACAATCTGCATTTGTCATTGTTTTCGATAGGGGGGCTGTCTTATCTGTCTGATTCCATTAAATACAGTTCGATAAGTTCATTATCTGATTTAGGATATCTGATATACAATATACGTTATGCAATTTACGATGCATGTTAGAAAGTCAGGACGAATTAAATGCATTATATACGTACATGCCTGCTAGAATGGCATGCCCTTAAAAACTGAAACTGTCATGTAATGTTCTCCAGTCTGCACTCAAACAAAGAAATGAAATAGTAATGTATATATGGACTCTCTTTCACATGTAAAAATGTAAAAGAAATAATAGAATACTAACATTCAGTGAAAAATTCTTTTATCGTATCGTATTTGTTTTACATCGATTGTGAAGGAAGCTGTAAGCTTGTTCAAAGCCACTCTCGATGACTGCCTCCTGGATACTAAACCAGTAATCGCGCCGGTTTTTGTTTCCATGGAAATAACCTGGATAGACCACATTTCTTTTGTAATCAGATGTATATTTTTTCTTTGGTTCATTCTTCGTTCGTATTTACAGGAAGCTATTCATCACATGCCTGACGAAAGTAAAAAGTATTTTGTTTTCTATTTTTTTCCGGCCAAATACAGCAAGTGTATTCTTTGAAAAGATGCGACCCCCTTAATGTTCTACCAACATTATCATAATGTCTGTTTACTTAAATCAGCCTTTAAGAAAAACGATTTATGATCTACATTCACCATATGATACAATACAATACAATAGGTTTATTTTGTCTGATTCGATCTGATATGATACGGTTCAAGTTGGGATCTGATATGTAAGATTAAGATATGAACGATGTACGCTGTTTTCGGGAACTCATACAATAGCACCACTGTATAAAGTGAAAACAGAGTCTATGCATATGACCAACCATTCATTCTTTTGTTCACAGTGGTGTTGTTGACAAGGTTCGTCTCATGATCTTTGTTGTATTCCGTTTTTGTTCCTTTGTTTGATAGCTGGTCCAAATGTTCACCTGTAAAATTAAAATGAGAAAAAATCAACCACGCCTCCAAACATACTGTCTGGAAACTGTTAACTATATCAGGGGCTGGGGGGTAATACAAGTGTATCAATAATCTAGTTTAATGTCATTCTATAGATCTGTGAAGTCAATTAATCTGTATACGACATTTACTTTTGAAAACTTTTGAGTTAGTCCCTTAAAGTCAGTTAGAAGACTACCTCTTACGAAGTGAAAAGCAGAGACTGCTCAATGAGAAACACTTACAATCTTTGTTCACAGAATTGTTGTTCACAAGGTTCGGCTCATGATCTCTGTTGCATTCTGGTCTAATTCTATTGTTGGGTAGCATTACCGAAAGTTCATCTGTAAAATTAGAAGAAGAATATTCAAGCATGCCTCCATTAGTTTTCCACATTCTTTTAAAGATATTTGCTTTAATTTATTTGTATTCCTTATTCTTAATGATGGAGGAAGACCACATACTTTACTACCCGTAAGGGTCGATCAAGGCAGGTAGAACTATCTGTATGCCCTAAGTCAGCTCTTGTGAAAATCCAATTGCAGTCACCAGGATGTGAACCAGCATAGAGAACGGCCATGAGCAGGTGCGTATACAGGAATGTAAGTTAGGGGGTGGGGGCGTAAACTCAGCCTTTAACCCTTTACCAAAATGCCAAATTTTCGACTGTCCAAAATTAAGAGTTTGCAGACGACATCTCAAATTGTGATTAAAATAATCTGCTGATAGGGCAGAAACTGTTGTGGGAAAAGGAGAAATTACTCGTTAAAAACAATTTCCCTTTTACCCACAATGATTTCCATAGTCATCTGCAACAATTAAACTGGTCAAATGTTGTGATTGTTTGGTGAAGAGTTAAGTTTGGGGCTGCTTAGGCCCTATGTGGGTGGAGGGCAAAGCCCTGCTAGGGTGACAAAGCCCCCCTGACGGAAATCGATTTGATGCTGTTTTAAAAGTTGAAACACCTCTCAAAAGTCCAGATAAAATACTGCTAAATTGTATCAAATCAGTTAAATGACTGAAAAGTGATCTTTTGTTGTACACTGACTACTTGCTATTTAAAAAAACAAGAGGAAAATATAGGGGAATATGATATCGGCTCCATTTCGTTTGGTAGAATATATCTATTTACAATAAAACCGAGATGCCCTTTCCCTCATATGAATTTTGTCAATTGCCAAAGTATCGCAACAGTTGATTCAATTGAATACGCAGGTATTCATTCATTGAGTAAAGATATTTGTTACTCTATTGCGAAAATCTAGAAAACACTCAAACCATCAGAGAATTTTTGCCACAAAAAAGCCTTCAGCTTATCATTTCTGATGGCCGATTCTATTGGAAAATGGGCTCTCAATTTGATATTTTCTTGAATTATAGAAACCGGCAGTATGGGTCTAATCTGAAATATAAATCTAGAACCTATTTCAAAGTATATTATTTGCAGGATGGGCGAGCGCTAAAAGAAACAAAACAGAGACATAGATAACAGCTATGTCTTTTAAACAAATTATTCAAAAAGCTATATAAACAGCTTCTGGCATGTTATAAAGGGGGAGTATTGAATAGTACATCTTTCGGGTTGTTGGTCTAAATATCAAACGCCTAGTTTTATTACCCCAGACGGGAGCAACGCGGGTCACACACAGACACTAATCCAGACACCGCCGTACATCACACAACACGTGCCTTACCCTTTATCTTGTTCATTGCATCATAGTTTTGTCCTCAAAGAAAACGCATTTGACATAGATTTTTATTTCTAAAGTATATTGATATCAATCAAATTACCAGATTTAAGAGCAAGTTTCTTCTGAATATCATTTATGTTTGCAGCGAAATGGTAGTCGTCAAAACGAAATCCTTTTTGCCAATACAATATCGATTACTTTCTTGATGTAGAAAATAGTTTGTATTTTACCTATCGATAAGTTTGTGTGTTTTATTGCAGTTTGAATTTTAGAATGGTAACGACCTTGTCCGGGGAACAGAAGGGTAACTAAATGTTGAAAGCTTAACAAAACTGATTACCTTTGGATTCAATATTTTTTGAAACTAAAATGGTACGGGAAAAGGTATTGCCCAATGCTTTCATGCATGGAATGAGTCGGACAGATCGATTTTGATTATCACTAGATTGGTTAGTGGGCTAATGTTTAAATGGTGCATCAATATACACGGTTATATAGCGCACATATAACAATATGTGACTATCTTTTTACCAACACAAATAACCACAAAGGATTGATTTCGAAATAAGTGCGGCGAAGAAAATCGCTTCAACACCAAAATGTTGCCATTGTTTTAACCCTTTCCCAAACACCAAACTTTGACTGTTTGAAATGTGATGAAATTGAAAAACAGTCTTCTAATGGGGCAGAAAACATTGCGGGAAAATGAGAAATTGCTCATTATGAGCAATTTCTCCTAATCCCACAATGTTTTCCAGAGTCGTCTGCAACAAAGTGGTCAAATGTCGTTATTGTTTGGGTAAGGGTTAATCAATATTATCAGGGAGGCGTTGATGTTGTTTCATTTTAAGCATCGTGATATAGAGTTGACAAACAGTCCGAATGAATGTTACGTTTAAATATATAGGTTACAGAGGACCCTATTTCATGTAAGAGATGTTTTATTAAAATTGTAACTTAAGTGTCTTTCCCTTCGACAAAGGATTTCATCAAATGACTCTGCTATGGTTTAAAACGAATTCATATTTCCCGTCAATCAAATGTTAACAAGATTCGTTCATGTTTTTGTTTTTCTGTAAATTACCGGAAATGGAAGCAATAAGCAATCTTATTGGTCAATCCCGCCTTCTTTCTGATTGGTGCCCATATTTTTTCTCGTCGCCGATTGGACCCCTCACACACAGAGGGGGAATGCTGACGCATTTTAATCGCAGGGCGCCTCCAAGCTGTCACGCAGTTACAGCTTGGATCATCCAAGTTAGTTGAATACCAGAAAATAGGCATATCATGAAGACGTACAAAGACAGTGGTCGTATGTTCCACCTTGCGATAAAGTTTACATTTGGCATTTTTGAAAATTGCGTATTATAGGAAAATATTAATATCCATATTTCAAACATTATAGTGACTGAATTTTCTGACTTTCATGCAATTATGTTAGCAACAAACAGGTGGCTAAACGTGAAGAGCATTATCAACAACGGCGTCTCTGGCGCACTTGTTGATTAATAAATTAAGGATCAACACTTTTTGTAAACTCAGATTCCTTTGGGAAATCTCTTGCCTGTTTTCCATAGCCTCTAATTATCTACAATAATAAAAAAAAATTATATGGGTTTTACATCACATCAACATTATTTCAGTTATGTAGCGATGCCCGACTCTTAATGATGGAGGAAGACCCCCTTTTACTCAACTGCCCATAAGGGCTGGTCAAGGTGGGTAGAACCATCGGCATTCTGTCAGTCAGACGGGAGACTGCTCTCATGATAATCCATATCCCTCTCAGGATTGGAACCCACGCAGAGAGGGACCATGGGAGTTCTGTACTCTTACCACTAGGCCACGGCGGCCCCTTAAAACAATAAAGTGCTAAGGTCTAATTCAGACGCCTGCTTAGTCGTGTAAATAATTAGGCCTAGCCTACATATCTATGGGTGGATTGAACAGTGTTTCTCTCAAGCAAGGCTTCACATGACAAACTGTAGACATGGGCTGTGTTAAATCAACCCTTGCATCGCATTTTTTCTGCTATTCCCATTAACGGAAGGTTGTTGCTGTTTAGATTTTAATAAAAAGTTCATAGCAAACTTATTACGAGACAGAAGACCTTGTCGCAACTTTCATTGGTTCATCCGAAAGAAACTCAGTGGGGGCGGGACAAAAATACACAAATATGAAAAACATTTTTGAGGTAAGACCTGGGAAATGGAAAACTGACAATTGCTTTGGTTGAAAACTAAGTTGAAATGTAATTCACAAAATATCTATCATTTCAAAGGCATTCACAGAGACAATTTTCAAAATTTGTCCGATTTTGAATTTATATTTATAAAATGAATATCAACAATTGTGTTCTTTATTTCATATTAATTACCTCCCTTTAATTTTCAATTTTCACATTGAATCTAAAATAACATGAATAAAGTTGGAAAATTAAAATTCCAATCCAGGAAGGATTCTAATAATATGAAATTTGACTTTAAAACAGCATTTGTTCTGTTAAATCTTTAATTATGTTATTCTGACCTTTCTCAGGCTTTCTACTGCCTCTCCACAAAAAACTAGGGCAAAAGTAGGGCAAGATTTAAGCAAAAAGTAGGGATTTTTACTGTTAAAAAGTAGGGCTAAATAAGAAAGTTATTACCATTTTTCAGCTGGAATTACCGTTAAATTGATACATATCTTAGTCCATCTGATGCTGTGAGAATGCCTTGTTCTGCCCATCCTTGAAATACAGGAACCTGAAATTTTAATTTCTCATTTAACATCAATTTACACAATGGAATACAATAATGAACATGACATTCAAAACATACACTGTTAATCTTATAAGGCAAAAGACAAAAACCCTTAGTATCAACCCTTTCCTCCATGAATATGTACTAAACTTCACCCACTATGAATATATAAGTATTCTTGCACTAGTTCTTACAAAGAGTTTTCTCACCACAGACAAAAGTGAAGAATTATATTTTTATCATAGTTGTATAAGCAAAAAGAGAAAAAGGTCTATTCCGTTTGTAAAGGTGTTAAAATGAGTATACATGGAGTAAAGGGTTAAGTAAAATCAGATACTACATAAGAATGACTATTGGAATGTACTATTGTGTCTTGTATCCATGATCATAAGCAGTTAGAAAATATTATTTATTGCAAGGTTACATTTATGCAAAAAGTATGCAAAAAAAACCACCACAAGCTCAGCATCTAATATACATAAAAAGCAATCTACAACACAATGAGGTGGAATAGGATATGCACGCTTCAATACACTGGCCAAACATTAAAAGAATATACATAGTTAGTTATAGGCCTACAATATCTACATGAACCATATTATTTGCTTGAGATACTGATTTTCTCTTTTTGAGAATAACTGGCAATCAATTTGCTCTTTTTGCTTTCAATATCATTTCTCTGCTTTCTACATGTCTCCAAGGCATTTGTGGCTTTATCTATTTTGGTCCTGGCAACATCAAGTAATGCATGGGCAATGTCTATCTCCTTAAAGTCTTTCTTTTTTATTGCAGATGATAGCCTGTCATTAGCCTCCTTGAACAGGTTGTTTGCCATGATGTTAATCAAATTCTAATCAATTTAATAATTTTAAAGTAGATGTGTGTCCATAGGACACAGATGTCCTCACAATTTGGCTCTGTAACAAAGATTCCTATCATTTGCTTTTATAATGGAACAAGAAAACTGAGCTGCTATTTAAGAATTTTGTCAATTTTACAGACTTTACCTTAAATCAATGATTGCTAGACTATGTAGTACCTCTTACACATGTACCTATTGTTGTATATTGAATGTAAAAATGTTATTTGTGTATGGGCCGGTGGCCCTTTAATACAATAAAACTTGAATTGAATTGAATTGCATCAAAATACTCAGGTATACAAGTGCACATGCTGACAACTATTCACAGAAAGATGGCTCTAGCAGTTATACTTTTTTAGTTCAGCGTGACACAAACTTTGGGCTATGGATAGCTAGATGGACTGACAAACAAACAATGGCAAATCACCTCCTCCCTTTTTTGTGGGGTCATACAAAATAAATTATTTATGATTAATATGACAGTTAGGAAAAGCAAGCTTTACATATAAACTTAAATGTATTTTGTTAGAAAGGAAAGCAGCATCTGCAATTACGAATTTAAAACACAGCATGGCATTTGTGGGTTCCCTCAGCTAGTAGCATCATTGGGAAAAGAAGAAACTTGGCAGTGTAAAGTCTAGATGAAGCGTGCATATCTGTCACCTCTTTTTCAAGAAGCATGTATGTATATGATTAAATAGAACATACATGTATTTTCACAGTGAAAAAGATATTATCTTACCTAAAGACCAGTATGTCTGTACTGACTAGCCAAGGAACCACAGTGCTTTCAAGGATGGACATAACAAGGTGATCCCCCAAACACATCTGAACTGTTCTCATTACAAAAGATTCATAATGAATGGAATTTCTGCAAAATATCTAAAGAAGAATCATGTAAGTCTATATTTTACATTTTATTTCTTTTATTTGCAAAATGAAAAAGTAGGGATAATAGGGCTATTTTTGAAAAAAGTAGGGAAAAGTAGGGTTAAGAAAAAAAAGTAGGGAAAAGTAGGGAAAAGTAGGAAAAGTAGGGACCAGTAGAAAGCCTGCTTTCTCCATTACCCAGAGAAAAATCCAACCGAGTAGTTTTCAGTTAATCAGCCTGTGTGTGTTAAAGGACAACCTCTGACGTCAAACACATATGACATTGTTAGTACTTCACTTTGTTCTTGGAACAAAAACTTACGCTGCAAAGTTGGAAAATCATTTATTCAGGGTTCGTAAAACTTTGATATGAATTTAATACACTCAAATACGGTTTTGCCACCATCTTGCCCTTTTTAGTCTTGCCGAGTAAACAAATAATCATGTGCTGGGCTATTCATAAAGCTTCGCCATTCGCCATAGGCGAAAGTCAACTTGGTTTGGCGAAAAAAGAAATGTACCCTTTCGTCAATTTGGCGAAAGTAAAATTGACCCCATTTTGTATAGAGTCTGTAATGGCGAAAGTGGGAAGAATGGCTAAAGTCTTTTCGCCACTATGAGTGGTAATCATTAATTAAAATTGAATAGTTTGACGTTGAACAGCTTAAATATAAATAGAAGTGTTTGGTTCCTTAGCCGATTTTCTAGTGAAAGCTCTCTTTTAGAAAATCCGGAGACCAGACATTATGTATATTTCCAATAGCAACGTCTAATGAAAACGTTTAAAGAGGCCGGTTCCCGGTTTCAGTTTATGTGTCACACTAAAGTCGGTACCAGAATAATAAAACGCACCAAAACGTTTTCGATACTTATTTCTGTAGCTCACTGCGTTAAAAAAAGATACTCATAAAGGTGATATGGGACTTATTGCAATAAAAAGCACGCGAATAAAAAACATTATTTGTGTGTAAACACATTCAATATATCAAGCGTTTTAAATGATTACATCGATGCAATATTAGAACGAAATTCCATGGTACGGAATTTACGGACAACGAAACAACAACAACAACAACATGAGGGAAAGGGACTCCCGGTGAAAAATGGTAATTAAAACAAACATTCAAGGAAATATAACCTTTTATGAGCATATCTTAATGCATTGGAACTCCCACATTTAGTAAAAAGAACGTCATTATTGTACAAGTACTGTCAACTTGCCAGTTCAATGACTCCCAGATCACGTAAACGCTGCAGCATACCCTGCAAACTTTAAGGTTAGATATTCTTTTTTAAAATGTTTAATTTATTTTGTTTTATTTACAATCAAAAGTTATTTTATATTCTTTTTTTAAATGTTTATTTTGTTTTATTTAAAAAATGAATCATGCCAGGTGCATGCATGCAAGTTTAATTATTTTCTGTCGTCTTTTTAACCCTGTCCCAAAGTTCTGTAAACATTTATTGAGGTATAGGATGTAGTATAGTCAATTCCCCTAATCTCGTGGTATCCCTAATTCCGTGGTATTTGCATAATGTCATACTGCTTCCCTAAAGTAACACACCAATCTGACCTACTTTCGCAGCCCAATGTAAGAACTCCAAAGAAGCAAGAATGAATGATTTTCTGGTATAAAACCAATTCAATCCAATAAAATTCTCCTCATATTACAGAGAGCTCTGAAAATCCCCGATATTTTCACACTTTTTACTCAAATCTTAGACCCAAAACAAATCATTTCACACTGTTGAGTTGGTCTGCAATTCTCCACCATTCTTGGGTCAGACACGACCAAATTGTTTCATGATTTGTTCCTAGTATGTTTTACCCTTATTATTTTGGACTGATACTTTAAAAATGTGTTTGACATGAATACCACGGAATTAGGGTAAGACCTTAAAATGCAAATGGCTGCCAGTGACCCAATTAATTTACGTTGCGTAGAGCATTTATGTGCTCCATTTAAAAATAATGATGAGAAGATCGTAAATGAGGAATGAAATATGTTAGAAAAGCTGAACGTTGACAGCTAAGTTCTCCCCTTCCTTTCTGTTATTAATGTAACCATTAAGTACCACGGAATTAGGGTACACCAGTATACTCTACTAAGAACAACCACACAATGAAGTGGCTGATACAAGAACTGTTATTTATTTGTTCAATTTACACATCATTTATTTTATTATGTGATAAATACCATTCTAGCCTATTTCAATAATTGGTCTGTAAATTGAACAAATGAACTGTAATTTATATTTAATATTTCTGCTAAAATGGCTAAAAAGACTTAGCCAAATTTGGCTTTGCAAAAATCCAAGTGGCTAAAGAAAATTTGGGTAGCTTAGCCAAAATGGCTCATAATATTTTGGTCCAATGAAGAGCCCAGATGTGATCAACGCCCACAGAAATGGCATTGCGTACATTAGGTTGTCTATGAAAGATTTCTTCTATGACAGCCAAAAAAAATAAAGAAATGATAGAGACAATTATAAAGTTTAATCATTTTTCTACCACAATACAGATCTTTTTACATCTTTCATTCAAAATAACCTCGTAATCATTATACCGTGATAAGTCGTAGTTACCGCGACTGACATTTACAAGACTGCGGGTTTTGCATTTAGGGACGTATTTAGTCCAAACGAGCTTCATAGTTCCTAAAACATATTCCCCGAATCTGGATTTACCACACGGCCTCTTAGTTTGATCAAAGAGCATATAAAAATTAAATGGTCTTTGGTTTGAGTCACTTAAAACTTGCTCTTACAAATAAAGAATTTCCATTGACTCTCATGTGGCTTTACGTTTGCTTGTTTAAACTAAAAAGGATTCACCAAGTAGATTTATAATTTATGAGATCGTAACAAAACTCAACTATCATAGAAATCTTCTAACCCTTTTGGCAACAATTGAATTTGATTTCTTTTCATTAAAATACCTATATCATCCAAGCACCAACCTGTTTAGTTTGCAAACAGCACAATATTGCCGATTTTCATTTTATAACATTGGCACCAAATTCCGTTGTAGCTTTCTGGTATCATATATTCAATGGAAATGCTTCTGACAAACCAATTACCTTTAAATTCTTCTGTGTTATTAAGAGCCTTATGACATGGCACAGGCAAATAAATGATTCAATATAAATGATGAGTAGGCAGCTCAATTTGTCCAGCTGATTGACTTAAAATAATACTATTTTAATTCGAAATAGCGTATATAATAAGGACTAAATGCCTATGTCACCAAGGAGCAACAATTAAACACAAATTGGAAAGTCATTACCTTCTTTAACTAACTTCTAACTTCTTTCTTTCTAACTGAATTTTTGGGCAAGTCTAAATATTGAAAGTAATTACAGACAATAACTAAAAAGTATAAAAATCTGCACTATTTGTAATATTTGAGTTGCGTTTTCTTCTTTTTTAAAATAATTTCTAAAGTCACCTTCTTATATATAATATATTATCAACATTCACAATTGTTTTTTTAAAATCCGTCATCTAAACTGTTTTTTTCCCTTCAATTATGTACTAATTTCATATTAAAAATGATACTTTTATCTTTGATTAACCCATTTTCCCATATGGGGATTTGTGACTTATTTAACTTTCAAATACAGCAAATAATATTTAAGAAACAACCTTTTCCATCTGATATAAGTTATAAACAATAATATTGTAATAAATGGAGCTATTTTGCCACATTGGCTTTATAAATCATTTTTGAGAGGTGCGGTAACATGTGGTACAATGGGGTAATGGGTTAGTATTCACGCAGATAAAACAAATATTAAGCACTGATAATGCTTTAACTCAGCGCCTTCTTGAGACAGGACATCAAAATTCATCGAAATCTCGGCACCCAAAGGTATCTGAACGCCAGATGTTTGAGACACAAAACATTTGGTACTGTGTAGTAGTCTGAATCTGTTGGTTTACTCGAAAAACTCATTTCAATATGACCTTCATCTTAAAATGTTACTATTTTTAGCAAACCATGTTTGTGTGTATTAAAATATTTACCACCTGACAGTGGAAATTTTCCGCTTCTTTTCTTTCGTGGAGAAAAAACATTTCAATTCTCTCTGGTTAAGCTTATCCTCTTCCATTTTGAGGGCCCAGACATTTTGACTTTTATCGTCTTCAAGGTGCGTAAACGGTTCACAGACTTTTACATAATGTCTTAATTGTTAGTGGAATGGGACAGAATGATTGAAAAGGATGAGGGGAAATGATTATTTAATGGTAAAGTGAATCAACATGTGATTTTCTAATGATAATAAATGATATTTGATCAGATCGGCTGACTAAATAATAATCTATGAGCTTGTTAAAAAAGAAATACTTGGTCAATTTTAGGGGAGGGGGGCGTATGCCGGCTCCGCCCCCGCCTAAATCTGCCCTTGATGTGATTTCAAGTTCTGTACTCTAACCAATAGGCCATGGAGGCCAAATATTTGCATAATAGGTACTTTTTCACAGATAAGAACAATCCAAAGTGTTGTGTATTTAGGTAATGCCAATCAGTACACTAAGACACGCCCATTTGCTATGGGATGCATACCAATGCCCCACTAGGTTATATATATAATGCATGTTGACCTCTGATCTTTGATAGTTATATATTCTACATGTTAAGTTGTTACATGTTAGTTATTGATTGCTTGTGTTCTTTTCAAATAAAAGAAGCCATTGAACTTATATGGCTTACCTTGTGTGTTTACCCAGACACAACAGAAAGTCAACCTAAAATGTTATTGAAACAATGCAGCTTTTGTATTGTTGCATGATATACAATTGAAAGTGGCAATCAAAAGAATAATCAATTCAGAAAGCATCAATATATCTAAGTATTTTCAGTCTTCATGTGGTAGATCTCACCATAGTTGCAAGGCTTTTGGATTTAAATAAATATCAATTAACTCACTGTATACAGGGTCTAAAAACTTAAATAATTATTAATTTTTCTGCTAATCTCCCATAAATATAACACAACTATAATGCTGTTGTACAGTTAAAGTTTTTTAACTTACAAATTTCCTCACATCTGTAAATGAGCAGCTTTATCTTGCTATCAGTAAACCATTGTTTTCAAAGGCTTTTGATTAAAATATTAGCTATAACATCCATAAAATTATAAAAAGTATCACAACAAAGCTTACCTTGCCTTGGACGGGTCCTCTGTTTATGACGGTAGACCACAACCCCAATCACAACAACAATTGCCTCAACTGAAGTTAACATATTCAGAAATATGACAGATGTATTTGTTTAATTGGTAAAATTCAGCCATATATGTGACTTTTACAAACTAACGAATTCTGAAAACGCTATTGCTATTTGTCAGCTATTGCTGCTTATGTATATATACCATTCTACCACAGTTTGGATAATATGCCATCGTTTTTTTTTAATAATTGGGAAATGGTCCGGTGCAGAGGCAATTGTGAAAATTAGTGTGTGTGTGTGTGTGTGTGTGTGTGTGGGTTGTTTCGGTTTGCTTTTCTTATAATTGGGAATTTAAGGATTTGTTTTCAAATAATAGAAATCTCTTCATAAGTAGCTTATTTCATCTTTAAACTTGAATTATGGACACTGCAGAGGGAGTAGAGTAACTTTGTCAAAACATGTTTTGAGACAAGAGTGCATTTAATTTTGAGTTTTCTGTTACAAATAATCTGAGGGGATTTAATTAGCTGAACAAATTTTAACAATGTTTATTAGAAAGTTAAAGTCTAATTTGGGAAAAAAATCTTGAAATTGGGAAAAAATGTTAACTAGATTTGATTGGGAAAGAGTCCTTTTACTGGACTTAAACAAAGGACGGAATAAAACGCTGTATGCCTAAAATTGTTTACTTTGTAACTAAATTCTACTGTGTTCCAATTTATTGTATCTTAATTTATTGTCGACATATCCATTTTTTGTATGTGTTACTGTCTTTGTTTTCGAGTTAAATGGGTGTAACTTGACATATGTGTCTTTGAGTAAAATCTTGTGGAATTGTGAGCACTAGTAACATTTTGTATGTATGTATTACTCAAATGATTATTCAATGATTTTACCTCACCTATTATGTGCATTATGGGGGGGATACATTATTACAGATGGTTGGTGTCATGAACCAGAAATGTTATTGGGTAAGGGGTAGGAATATTTTCCAATGAGCAGAAGGCAAATAAGATCACTATTCGAAGCAGTGCCAGATAACTTTTCCCATTCAAGACACCCAACTATTTAACCCTTTCCCAAACGCCAAATTTTCGACTGTCACAAATTGAAAGAGTTTGCAGACGACATTTCAAAATGTGATGAAATTGGTAATAATCTTCTGATAGGCCAGAAAACATTGTGGGAAAAGGAGGAATTGCTCATCACAAGCAATTTCTCCTTTTCCCTCAATGTTTTCCAGAGTCTTCTGCAACAAAATAGGTCAAATGTCATTATTGTTTGGGAAAGGGTAATCTATTTATCCTGTTACCAATAGAGATTCAAATAGAAAATGAAAATAAAAAGAGGAAACAAGGCAGAAAATCAATACCGACCAGAGGCAGTAAAATCAATAATCCATATTGCCAAGCGTGTCCAAAGTGTCCAAAACATTAAACGGACAAGTGAATTTTACTGTAATTTATTAAATAACCATTATACAGACAAATGCAGAAAAAGATTCAGCATTTATGGATAAGTAATAAAAACCAGAATTCGACACAAAATGCATGCATATGTGTATGTGTGTCTCTGTGTATAAACAAATGCGAAATGCATGTAATATGTACATCTTCCCGTGTGTTCATACACAATGTGTTGTGGGTGACTATGTGGGTGTGGGTGTTGGTGTGGATGTGTGGGGGTGAATGTGTGAGTGTTTATATCTAAACAAATATATATGTACATGTGTACATGTAATTGCTTGTTTGTAATTCTCTTTTTCTTTTCATATATTTAGTAATTTCATTTTTAAATTTGTATGCATTTCAATGTTATTCTTTTGTAATGTTCACTTTCGGAGGAAATAAAGATTTAATAATATCCATAGATGCTTATTAAACTCTTAACCAATCAACAATGTAACCGATAATACAATTATTTATTATACTCTCAACCAACGTTAAATGTATAACACAATTGATATCTATCAAACTCTTGACCAAATAATAATGTAACCTTTAATTGCATAAGTATTTATTAAGCTCTCAACAAATAAATCAAGTTACCCAAAATACCATTGATACCCATTCAACTCTCAACCAATTAACAATATTACAAATTACACCATTGATATCTTTTTAACTCTCAAGGAATTAAAAATGTATGATACAACACCATTTATATATTTATATATATATGTGACTCTTGACCAATTGAAATTGTAACCCATAACACCATTGATATCTTTTTATCTCTAAACCATTTAGACGTGTAAATTGTAACACCATTCAAATCTGTGTAACTTTCAACTAAATCAATATGAGTAGTGTTACCCATAACACCATTGATACCTATTAAATTTTAATCAATTAATAATGTTACCCATAACACCATTGATATCTATTCATATCTCAACTAGTTAATGTTACCCATAACACCATTGATACCTATTAAATTTCAACCAATTAATAATGTTACCCATAACACCATTGATATCTATTCATATCTCAACTATTTAATGTTACCCATAACACCATTGATATCTATTCATATCTCAACTATTTAATGTTACCCATAACACCATTGATATCTATTCATATCTCAACTAGTTAATTTTACCCATAACACCATTGATATCTATTCATATCTCAACTAGTTAATGTTACCCATAACATCATTGATATCTATTCTTCTCTCAACTAGTTAATGTTACCATAACATCATTGATATCTATTCATCTCTCAACTAGTTAATGTTACCCATAACAGCATTGATATCTATTCATCTCTCAACTAGTTAATGTTACCCATAACATCATTGATATCTATTCATCTCTCAACCAATGTATAATTTTACCTAAAACACCATTGATACCTATTAAATCCCAACCAATTAATAATGTTATTCATAACACCATTGATACTTATTAAATTTCAACCAATTAATAATGTTACCCATAACATCATTGATATCTATTCATCTCTCAACTAGTTAATGTTACCCATAACACCATTGATATCTATTCATATCTCAACTAGTTAATGTTACCCATAACACCATTGATACCTTTTAAATTTCAACCAATTAATAATGTTACCCATAACACCATTGATACCTATTAAATTTCAACCAATTAATAATGTTACCCATAACACCATTGATACCTATTAAATTTCAACCAATTAATAATGTTACCCATAACACCATTGATACCTATTAAATTTCAACCAATTAATAATGTTACCCATAACACCATTGATATCTATTCATCTCTCAACCAATGTATAATTTTATCTAAAACACCATTGAAACCTATTAAATTTCAACCAATTAATAATGTTATTCATAACACCATTGATACTTATTAAATTCCAACCACTTAATAATGTTACCAATAACACCATTGATATCCATTCATCTCTAAACCAGTTAATAGTGTTACCCATAACACCATTGATATCTATTAAATTTCAACCAATTAATAATGTTACCCATAACACCATTGATATCTATTCATCTCTCAACTAGTTAATGTTACCCATAACACCATTGATATCTATTCATCTCTCAACCAATGTATAATTTTATCTAAAACACCATTGAAACCTATTAAATCCCAACCAATTAATAATGTTATTCATAACACCATTGATACTTATTAAATTCCAACCACTTAATAATGTTACCAATAACACCATTGATATCCATTCATCTCTTAACCAGTTAATAGTGTTACCCATAACACCATTGATATCTATTAAATTCCAACCAATTAATAATGTTACCAATAACACCATTGATATCTAATCATCTCTCAAACAGTTAAAAATGTTACCCATAACACCATTGATATCTATTCAACTCTCAACCAATTAATAATGTTACCCATAACACCATTGATATCTATTCATCTATCAAACAGTTAAAAATGTTACCCATAACACCATTGATATCTATTCAACTCTAAACCAATTGATAATGTTACCCATAACACCATTGATATCTATTCAAATCTCAACCAATATATAATGTTATCTAAAACACCATCGGCATTAATTTGACTCTAAACCAATTAATAATGCAACCTTTAATACCAAAGATATGTATTAAACTCTCAACCAATTAAAAATGTTACCTAAAACACAATTGACATTATTTCAACTCTAAACCAATTAACAACGTAACCTTTAATACCAAAGATATGTATTAAACTCTCAACCTATTAATAAGGTTACCTAAAACACAATTGATATCAATTCAACTCTAAACCAATTATTAATGTAACCTTGAATACCAAAGACATGTATTAAACTCTCAACCTATTAATAATGTTACCTAAAACACAATTGACATTAATTCAACTCTAAACCAATTAATAATGTAACCTTTAATACCAAAGATATGTATTCAACTCATAACCGATTAATAATGTAACCTAAAACAGCATTGATGTTTATTCACCCTTTAAACAATAAGTCATGCAGCCTTTTACAATATTTTAATTTAACCCAGCCATTCACCAAAGAGAAACCTAAACAAAGATGTGTTTTTTTTAGATATAAGCTGAAGTTATCCCTAAACCATGTCAACCTAAAACACCAAAAGGTTTATTTTACCATTTATACACATGGATTTAGGCCTCTTGTAGCCGCATGAATTTAACCTCCAACTATCAAGTAAGGGTTGCCTACAACAATATTTATTTTAAACTTGTTACAAACATTCCTTTTATCTTACAGGCCAACAAAAGAAAAGCCAGAAAAGTGCTCAATTACGGTAAAATTGTTTCGGATCTACAACAATTGACAATTAACATTAAAAAACTTTAAAAGCATACTAGCACTCAGAAAAACTGGGTAATTTGAGTTATAAATTATGATAGAATATGTTAAAACATAGCGAAAAACCACAGTATTATGACAATGTAACAACTTCACTATTTATTATCTAACTTTCAAGTGCTGTATTCACAAATTTGGTGCCCACCTATCTAACTTCATTGTTAACACTTGAATAACATCGAAGATAGCAAGGAGCACTCGGATTAATAAGTGGCGATCACCTGGTTAGAAAAGTCATGTGAAAAACAAAAATGACTTTCTTTTATCCAATATTAACAACATGAACATTCAAAGTGGAGAATTTCTTAGGTTTTATTAGTTCCCAGCGTTTCTCTGCTGACATGTGAAAATGTTACAGTCTCAATTCCACTGTTAAAGGGACTTTAAAATACTTTTAAGTAAATTCTTAATTATTCTAGAACTTTCACAACATAAGTGTAAATGATCACAAGAATGGCTTTAAAGTACCTTTTGAAGAGTAACTGAGAACTATTATCATATGATTCTTTTAAAAGAGTTCAGATTTTATGGTTTGTTAACAATAAGCCATTTTTATAAAATGTCAGCATAGGTGAATTTCGCAAAACGTCGGGGACCAATCGAAGAAATTCTCCAATCTAAATATTTCCAATGTTGTTGTTGGATAAATTACAGAAATTCTAGTATATCACATGACATTTCTAATCAGGCGCCCGCTCATCACAATTTTTAGGCATATCTTAAATGTGAACAATGAAGTATAATGGAGGTTTTTCACATTCCAGTGCATATGCACAAAAGTGGGACAAAAGGGTCCGCAATATAAACAAATAAAATTGAGAGGGCACTGGTTCTTCTGGTCTTGACATCATGTAATTCTTTGTGATACATATCATTAGTTTTATGTTGAATTGATCATATTTTTAACTGATATTCAGATTAATACAAACTTCAATGGGTGGAAAAGACCTTTATGCAGTGTATGGTTTTTACCAATTCCTATGTCAACGAAACCTGCGTTTACTTTGATCGTCCATAAGCTGAGTGTTTTTAGGTTTCCGCAAGTTGTCAACCACTTATCAGGGCAAAAACAATCAGTTTTATGCATAACTCAATGAGGTAAAGAGATTTCAACCCACCTATGATTAATATTATATAGCCTACTGCAAAACCACCCCCATCTGAACTTTGCAATACTGGCGTTGCATCGGCACTGCCCTGAGCTGAAAAGTAAACATCAGTTTAACACAACTCTTTTCTGTAAGCCAACAATTTTTGTTTTGGAAGCAAATTAATTGTTGAAAAGGACATTTAAGGCCAAACAAATTGTCTCTTGTTTACATAGAGCCTCCAAAATATTTGAGACAGAGGTTAGATTATTTGAGTCGTCTTCTGATGGCACCTTAACCCATTACCAAAAAAAACGACATTTGAACAGTTTTTTTGCAGAAGACTTTGGGAAACAAAGTGGGAAAAGGAGAAATTGCTCTTGACAAGCAATTTCTCCTTCTCCCACTATGTTTTCTACCTAGCAGAAGATTGTTTTTGAATTTCATTACATTTTGAAATGTCGTCTGCATACTCTTTGAATTTGGGAGAGTCAAAAATTTGCATTTGGTAAAGGGTTAAAGCATGTAAATTGACTACAATATATTTTAGTTATCTACTTGTTCAAGGACAAAAAATTACATGACCCTGCTCTGTGTTGGATAGACTTCAGGAGGCAGTAGATAAGGTTATTTCATTTATATGAGTTTTACATCACATCAACAATACTTTGGTTATGCTGCGATGTCAGACTCATAATGATGGAGGAAGACCCCATATTCAACTGCTCACAAAGGATGGTCAAGCAGGGTAGAACCACTGACATTACTACTGACATTCCTTTTCCATATGGGTTTAATATTGCTACAAGATTATTTCAGTTATGTTGCGATTCCGCCTCATAGTGAGCGAGGAAGACCCCATACTCAACTGCCCATAAAGGTTGGTCAAGCTGGGTAGAACAATCAGCATTCTGAAAGTCAGTTGGGAGACACAATCTCATGAAAATTCAAGTGTGGTCTCCGGGATTTGAACCCATGCAGAGAGGAGCCATGTGATTTCATAATCCATAATACCGGTGTTTCTATCCTGCCAAACCTTACCTGATTAGCAGTAAAACTTGGGATCTTCCTCCATCAGCCATGGTAGTATAAATAGAGAACAGATGATCGGTGCCTTTGAAATCAGAAATGTTATCGGGCAAGACGTAGGAATATTATCCATTTCACCTTCGGCTCACTGGATAACATTCTTATGCCGAGCCTGATAACTTTTTTTATTTGAAGACACCAACCATCTATTCTATTTATTCTGTTACATATTCATTTAAACAAACAAAATGAAAAAAAAACACGAAAAAAAGGAAACAAAAACAAAGTAGAGAATGGTGTTAACATGTCATATGTCATGGCGTTCTTATGACTTCATGATTCATCAGTGCCTATGCTATATGGTTAGTGCCGGATATCAAAAATGTTATAGGGCACCTAGTTATTGGTCCCAAAATGTTACTAGTGAATGTGATAAAACCCCTGCAAAGCAACCAAACAAATAATGATAAACCTTAATTTTAAACATTCATCTGTATTGTGTATACATACCCATTATGAGCCCATATCTCATTTTGTCTCATTTGCTTCTGGAGTTGACTAAGGCAGGTAGGTACATTGTATACAGTATATTGAAGGTTCAATGCAAGACTATAGCAATTCCTATACAAGCACATATGTGAAGGACTTACTATAGTTTTACATATAAGGGAAAGGATTAAGACTGATAAGCCTAAAATTAAGACTGATAAGCCTAACAGTCTTTTCATACCTGAGTCTGTTGCTGTTCCATTCAGATCCTCACCTGAACTGGTGGCACCTGTTGAGCTGGGAGGTATTGAGGTAGAATCCTCACTTACAAATCTGAATAAATAAAGGAGAGTGCAACATTAACACTAAACCAAAGACCATTTTTCAATTCTTTCATTCTAAGTCGCTGAAAGCCTGTGATTTTGTTAAATAATAAGAAGTAAGCCTTGACACCTGTCAGAGCTTCTATCGGAAAGGCAGTTTATAAATAAACGCAGGAACTCCTTCTGACACACCTTGCTAACATCACGTGACAAGAGCAGTTAAACGTTTATGAAGAGCCATGTCATGATGGTATCAAAAGCTCTTAGCTTGTTGATACAAAATAAACCCATTTAAATGGTTTGCAATATCTGATATATACAAATGATCTATATCTTTCTCTATGGTTTTTAACAGGGTTGGAAAGCTGTCAATACTCTAGTCTTATATATAAGTTAGAGGCTAGATAGTGAAATTTAAACAATATAGAAACCCCAAGGAAGGAGCTATATCAACAGACGGGGTTTCTATATCGTTTAAATTTCACTATCTAGCATCTAAATAATTGAGTGTTTAACCTACATTTCCAGAGAGCGCTCTATTTGACGCTGGCAAAATACGCCTCTACGGGTATGATCGGCGAATGGCATAAAACTGCTGCTCAGTACATGTATTTTGAAATTCGACATAAACCACGCCTTCCACGGCTGTCAATTGCATGCCAAGAATCTGCCAAAACATATTTGGAAGAAGAAAACTGCACTACCCAGTGATGTAGATTGCAATGTAGTTTTGAGTTTAACCCGTTACTCCAAAATTTGTTTCTCACTTACAGCAAAAAACTTGAGAAGCCCTTGTGATTTTCTTTTCAATTTCAAAAAGAAACTGTGATTTTTCATAATGTATATATGTGTTGTCTGTTGATGCTTTCAATTTGTACCCGTCACATTATTCCTAATGGGGTAAAAGGTTAATATAGTTCAGTTTCTTTTTTTCACAACGATGTTAGGATAAAGGATTAAGCATGTGTCATTGATTTGGAGGTGGAGCCTAAAACTACACATTTATGCGCATGCGTGATACCAGAGTAATAGTCTCATAGAGCCCAGATAGAACACTCGAATAGTATGGAAAATAAACCAACAAAAAATTTCAAATTGACGCATTCTCATTGGATGAAAATGTAGGTTAAACGCTAAGTTACTTTAGAAATCCTTTATGTTGCCATTTCATCTATAGACAACTATTTGTTTTAAAAGGTTAAATATCCAAATCTGTGAGAAAGTCCTTTTAAAGTCAATTTCCAGAATTCATTTTATCTTTAACACATTGCCATACTGATGAGACAATGACAGGAGACATCAATTAATATAGGTCAGGAACAAGTAACAGAAAATATGTTACTCAGCTGATTAACCCATCACAATTTAGAATTCCATTTACAATATTCATCTATATGGGTTTGACATCACATCAACATTATTTCAATTGTATTGTGATGCCTGACTCTTAAAGATAGAAGAAGATCCAATGTTGAACTGCCTATAAGGGCTGATCAATATGATTTACAGTATAATTTGATGTCTATCAGTTTAATGATGCCCAACAAGCACAATTTATAGGAGAGGCAAGAACGATGAAATGTTAACTCACTTGTCACAAGAGAAGTCAGGCAATACTCTTTTTTCAGCACATATAGGCTCACACTTTCCATCTAAAAGAAAAGAAAAGCAATAATTTATACAAGACAGCTGAATGTATAATTGTCACTGACAAACTTGTAAGCCATAACCCTTTACCAAGTGCCAAATTTTTTATTGTCCACAATTGAAAGAGTTCGCAGACGATATATAAAAATGTGATGAAATTGGAAAAATATCCTCTAATAATGCTGAAAACATTGTGGGGAAAAGGAGAAATTGCTTGTTAAGAGCAATTTCTCCTTTTCCAACAATGTTTTCGAGAGTTTTCTGCAACAAAGTGGTTAATTGTTGTAACTGTTTGGTAATGGGTTAATTTATCTGTGAATAAGATACATCTTTTTAGTTTTTGTTACACAACACAACAACGGTTTAAGTCTATAATTTCCATTAAAGGTAAGACCCTGGTAATGGAAAAAATTCAAAATAACAAAATTAAGAATTTAACAGAACAAAATCCATTTGAAAGTCAACTTTTATATTTTAAGAATTTTTCCTGGATTGAAATTTTTATTTGCCAACTTCATTCATGTAATTTCAGTTTTAATGTGAAAATTGAAAATTAAAGGGAGGTAATTAATATGAAATAAAAACCAACATTTTTGATATTCATTTTATAAATATAAATTCAATATCAGACAAATTTTGAAAATTGGCCCAGTGAATGCCTTTGAAATGATAGATATTTGTGAATTACATTTCAACTTAGTTTTTAACCAAAGCAATTGTCAGTTTCCCATTACCATGGTCTTACCTTAAAAAAAGAATTGCTGAATGTGATATTACACATATGTTACACATATGTTTTATAAGACAAATTTGAAGTCCTGTGTACCATTTGACAAAACAACTAACGATTGACGCAAGTCAAAACTGATACACATGGTTAAATATCTTAAATGAAAGTAAAATATTGCAATGTGACAAGTCATTGGAAGCGTCTCGGAAATTTGTCTATTTTCCAAAGGTTACCATACAAAAATACAGCTGTTGTACAGTTTAAAGAGGTTAACTTTCTAATCTTCCAAATTTCCTCACATTTGTCAGCAAGCAGCTTAACCAATTATCAAACAATAACGACATTCAACCACCTTGTTGCAGACGACTCTGGAAAACATTGTGGGAAAAGGAGAAATTACTCAAAATGAGCAATTTCTCCTTTTCCCACAATGTTTTCTGTTATATAAGAAGATTATTTTCCAATTTCATCACATTTTGAAATGTCGTCTGCAAAACTCTTTCAATTAGGGAGTCCTAAATTTTGCGATCGGTAAAGGGTTAAATCAGACCAATGAACTAGGTTCTAGGAGGTTTGTAATAAATGTAATTAACTTACTTGGCAGGAGTTCAAGGTGATTCTGGCACACAACTTTCTTCTCGCAGGTACACAAGGTGTTTGCATTACACAGAAGATTTCCAGATATATCACTATAACCTTGAGATGTATCACAGATATATTGGTCCTCCTCACGTGGATGGCCATCATAGACCATCTTCATTCTGTCCTTCTGGGTATGGATAGAGAAAGGAACTCGAATTTGTTGACAACCTGAAATTTGATCAATTCAATGTATGTGTGATGAATTTGACCTTTCCCTTGTATAAAGACATAACAACACATCACATGAGTTGTGGATGACATTACTCACTCTCATATAAAGGTGTTACAACTCATATAAATGTGTTACAACACATAATGTTGCATAACACATGATACACTGGAATAAAGATGCAATAACTCATATCAAAGTGTTACAACACATCTGTTGCACGACACAAGAATAAAGGTGTTATAACTCATATCAAAGTGTTACAGCACATGAGTTGCATGACACGAGATACACTGGAATAAAGATGCAATAACTTATATCAAAGTATTACAACACATATGTTGCATGACACAAGATTCACAAGAATAAAGGTGTTATAACTCATATCAAAGTGTTACAACACATGAGTTGCAGTCATTTGAAGATTACCTAAGATAAACTTTTATAAATGCATAATAAACTGTATAATGATGTAACAAAATGCATGTTACAGACGACACAAGATTAACTTGAATAAAGGTTTTACAAATTGTGTTAAGATGTTACAATACATGAGTTACATATGACACAAAATACACTCATATAATGGTGCTGTAACTCAGATAAAACTTGTGTAAAGGTATTACAACATACATATGACAGACGACACAAGAAACAATCCTTTAAACAAAACAGAACAATTCTTTAATCTCTCAGGTACAATATGTATTACCAAACAATAACTACTTTTAACCACTTTGTTGTAGACGACTCTGAAAAAACATGTGGGAAAAGGAGAAATTGCACGTAACAAGCAATTTTTCCTTTTTCCACAATTTATTTGGCCCTATCAGAAGATGATTTTCCAATTTCATCACATTTAATTTTGAAATGACGTCCGCAAACTCTTTCAATTTGGGACAGCTGAAAATTCAGCTTTTGGTAAAGGGTTAAGAATTTTTCATCCACATATCATTCTATAATTCCGATATCAATTATTGTGTCCAGAAAGCAACAGTGTATCCAAATACCCTGAAATTTAGATGACAGTATAATCCCAAATATCATCAATTGCTTACCAGATCTAAAGATTCTTGAAGAATCGTGAGGCCATGGTTGTATTAGATCTTTTGGGCATTCTTCACACGAGAGTGAGGCTTGCTTTGTCTCAGGATTAAAGTGTATTTCATTAGCTGTCCCTGCAAAATTGGTGAGAGTAATCACTTTTTGCTTGACCCTAATCTAGCTAACAGAGAAACATAGTTTTAACATACAGAGAGTATCTAAATACAAGATATGAAATAAGAGTATGTGTGTTATATGGTCAACAAGAGCTGTCCATAAGACAGCATGCTCCACAATTCAATAATGTCTAAGAGGAATCAGTGAAATATGATTTGTTTCTAAAATATGGGGATACACACAAACTTAAGCCAAGATTTTCTAAGAACAAAGACTGGTATAATTTGCTTTAACTCAATAGCAGAGCTATTGCAGTTGATCAGTAACCCAACATTATGACCCTTAGTCCATAAGAAATGTTCCAGCCCCTCCCTATAGTAGTTTATTAGAAACAAGAAATATGAAACTTGGTCAGGGACCTTAGACTATGACCCTGAAAACAATTGTGAAGTAACAACCACTTTCCAATATAGTAGTTCATGAGATACAAACTTGCAGGTAAAAACTTTACCAAGTTTTTTAAGTACAAAAGGCTGTATAATTTGCTTAAATTCAAAAGAAGTGATATGAAACTTGGTAAGGGACCTAAGATTATGACCCCGAACACATGTGTGCAGTATCACCCCATTCCAATACAGTAGTTCATGAGATACAAACTTGTATGTAAAAACTTAACCAAGATTTTCCAACTACAAAAGGCTGTATGATTTGCTTAAATTCAAAAGAAAAGATATGAAAGTTGGTCAGGGACCTAAGATTATGACCCCGAACACATGTGTGCAGTATCAAACCATTCCAAAACAGTAGTTTATGAGAAACAAACTTGCACATAAAAACTTAACCAAGATTTTCTAAGAGGCCGTATAAATAACTTTCATTCAAAAGAAGAGATATGAAACTTGGCCAGGGACCTTAGATTATGACACTTAACACATGTGTGAAGTATAAACCAATTCCATACAGTAGTTCATGAGATACAAACTTGCATGTAGAAACTTAACCAAGGTATGACGCTGATACCCGGGTGAGTGGTATAGCTTTCCTTATTCTTCGAATAGTCGAGCTAAAAGTGAGTTCCCTTTATAGAATTTTTTTCTTTCTGAGATCACTGGTACAAGTAAGGCTGTGTGCTATATCAATGAAATCCAGTTAAATGATGTCTCTATCATATTCTCTTTATATGGGAACATATCAGATTCCACTACAAGACCAGGGCAGTGTTTTACTAAACAACTGAAGGAATATATTTGCATATGTCAAAACCGCTATGCATGAATACCATCTTTGGAAAAAAAGGACAATATTGTTATGTGACACGTCATTGGAAATGTCTCTGAGAGACAATTCCAATGATGTGTGACTTTGCAATATTGCTGTCATCCTTAATGATATACAAGGGAATAATGTTCTGAGCATATGAAATATTTCATCATAAGTCGTCTAGTAAAACTGTACCCAGTTGAATACATGCCTCCATCGCACATGATGTAAGACATTCGTTTCCTATTTTTCTAAATACAGTACAACTGTAGCTGTAGAGAAACTAACCTTTTACTTCAAAACTTCCTTACATCTGTTAACTAACCCATTACCAAACAATAACAACTTTTGACCAGCTTGTTGCAGACGACTCTGGCAAACATTATGGGAAATCAAGAAATTGCTTGTGAAGAGCAACTTCTCCTTTTCCCACAATGTTTTCTACCCTACCAGAAGATTATTTACCAATTTCATCAATGTCGTCTGCAAACTCATTCAATTAGGGACAGTCGAAAATTTGGCGTTTGATGAAGGGTTAACAAGCTTCTTCAAGACTCTCACCTATTGGACAACTGCTCCTTTCAAAACAGCCCTCAACCAGATAACCGCTTTTCTCTTTGCCACACATGTAGTCGTAACCAAGGGGACAGCTTTTCTCTTGAAAGTCACGGATACACCATATATGCTTTTCCTTTTCCTTTCCAGATTTTGGACATTCCTTCAAAGGCAGAGCACATGCGGAGAACGACATGGCCGTAGAGTTTATCACAGCTTTTGATGCTTCGAACATAGGCTTGCTTGGACTAGAACATATCACAGGTTTCATGCAAAGAAGGATGCTGGAATAACATGAAAAAGAAGAGTATTACCCATGTACACTAATTGCATTTTGGGGTTTCAATGCAAGATTATAGTTGGTGTTAAGGTCTTGCATTGAACCAACAAATTGAAATCAAGTTTAAAAACCCCATGTTAAATGTCCTTCATAAAAAAATTTGGTTATCCCTTTATTCAAGGCTAAATTTTGGACTGTCCCAAGAGCTTCCAGATGATATTTCAAAATGTGATGAAACTGAAAAGTAATCTTCTGATAGGGCAGAAAACATTGAAGGAAAAGGAGAAATTGCTCGTTAAGAGCAATTTCTCCTTTTCTCACAATGTTTTCTAGAGTCGTCTGCATTAGACAGGTCAATTGTCGTTATTGTTTGGTAATGGGTTAACAGAAACCTTTCAGTTTGACACAGTGCAATACACCTTTTCTCACAACACTTTGAAGTGTAATCCGCTGTCAATCTAAACCAATGAAAACACCTCTGACATAATTTCGTTGTTCTTTCGTGTTCAAATATAGACCTATAACGTTATTTCTAAAAAGTCATTGGATTTGATTAACCCATTACCAAACAATAATGACATTAACCAGTTTGTTGCAGACGACTCTGAAAAACAAAATGGGAAAAGGAGAAATTGCTCGTAACGAGCAATTTCTTCTTTTTTTCACAATGTTTTCTGCCCTTACAGAAGATTATTATACAATTTCATCACATTTTGAAACATCGTCTGCAAACTCTTTTAATTCGGAACAGTCAAAGATTTGGCATCTGGTTAGGGGTTATTGTTAAGGAAACAGAAATATACCACAACTCTGTCATGTATGAGTAACAGACCCAAAATAATGATTTAAAATGATGTTCCAACACTTTCATATACATTGAACAACTCAATGTGGGCGCTCCCAGGAAATAGGTCTTGAACCATGAACCCCCGGGTTCAAAGACCGCCCCTTAGCCACTGGGCCATGCAGGACCCATACAGTAGTATATATAGGGGATAATCAACTCCTTTCAATTGATATCAAAAACATGTCATGAGAATGGGTTGTTATCAGGTTGAAAAAACAAGTTAGAAGTACCAAGTACTAAAAGAGACATATCTTTTATATCAATTGAATGGAGTTGAATGTTCTATTTATTTCATTCAACTACTAAAATCTATTTACCAAAATATCTCCTTAAATGCCAAATGAAATATAAAATGGGAGAAGCAAAGCAGTTAACAATGCCTATGACGTCATTCATGCGTCCCATGACCTCATTCACATGTATGAATACTTTTGAGAATACAAATATTTTTGTGCCGTATGCAAAAGCGCAGCCATGACTTTTAGGCAAATGAATGGCAAAACAAGAGCTGTCCGTAAGACAGCATGCTCGACTATACAGTAATGTCAAAGAGGGGTATAGGTCAGTGAAATATTATCTTTTCTAAAATATGAGGGTGCAAACAATGATTCCCTACAATAGCTGTTTGAACCAAGAAGTCTACCACAGTAGTTCATGAGATACAAACTTGCACGTAAAGACTTAACCAAGATTTTTTTAAGTACAAAAGGCCGCATTATTTGCTTAAATTTAAAACTAGAGGTTTGAAACTTGGTCAGAGACCTTGAATTATGACCCTGAACACATGTGTGAAGTATCAATCCATTCACTACAGTAGTTCATGAGATACAAACTTCCACGTAAAAACTTAACCAAGACTTTTTTAAGTACAAAAGGCCACATAATTTGCTTAAATTTAATACAAAAGATTTGAAACTTGGCCTGGGACCTTAGATTATTACCCTGAACACATGTGTGCAGTATCAACCCATTCCATACAGTAGTTCATGAGATACAAACTTGTACATGAAACTTAACCAAGGTGTGATGCTGACAGCGACGCCGACGCCCCGGTGAGTAGTATAGCTCTCCTTATTCTTCGAATAGTCGAGCTAAAAAAATAGTTCCGTCAAAACTAATATCATCACTAGTGATGATACGACCTTTTGATATCATCACTAGTGATGCTATTCACTGTGACAAAATTAAAAATTAATACACTGACAAATCCCAGTATTTCTCTGATAGGAATAAAATAAAAACAAATATATACTACAGACTTGCTTTCCAAGACTTTAGTGTTAAGTATCTTGACCAGTTTAGATCACAAAAGAACAAGTGCACACCATTATCCACAGTCGTATTGAACATTTACCCTCAGTATGCATAGTATACATAATTGTGTAAATAACTATGCCATGCTGAGCGTAAATAGTTCTGTAAATTACATTTACTTTAGAACTTATGTTTGTATTCACAAAGTATTCTATTGTATTACTATGTTGTTCAAATCAATAAAAAGGTGCTTGTGGTTGAACTCTAATTAATATGCTGTTCGAACATGATGCTGCCGTGTATCTTCTCAAAAGTATGACGTATTGAACATCTACCCTCAGTATGAATATTTGTGTATACATGTATAACTATGCCATGCTGAGTGTAAATGATTCTGTAAATAACATTTACTTTATTACCAATGAATGTATGTGCAAATTGTACTATTGTATTATTATGATGTTGACATCACTGCTAAAGAGGAACTAAATGAACAAATAAATCACCCATATCCCCTGGTCCCCTGCTGGAGATAAAAACAAGTAAACTTACAGTAAAAGAATCAGTAAAAGGTGACTAGATTTCTTGGCACTTAAGCTGCTGTTGCCTGAATGCGAGCTGTCACCATGTGGGTCCATCTAAAACGTAAACAAAAATACAATCAGTGGTCCAGACAAGAAAGGTATTCCCCTACATAACTTCATTAATACGTCTCTTAATCTTTTCTTGTGGGCATATCTTTTCTCGTGGGCACTCATTAAAATCGTATTGTGTAACGAGCTCACGCTAATAGATTTTTGACCACTTTCTTAAAATAATGCATGTTTAAAGTTTAAACATATTTTTTCTGCATTGATTGTAAAACTTAGATTATTCATACTCCATCCAGCTCTCTTGATACATAACCAGTACTTGCGCCATATGTGGATAAATAAAAGATCGCAAGGTGGATCCTGCTCCTCACAGGATTCGAACCCAAGACTCTTATCGAACCCAAGACTCTTATCGAACCTAAGACTCTTATCGAACCCAAGACTCTTATCGAACCCAAGACTCTTATCGAACCCAAGACTCTTATCGAACCCAAGACTCTTGTGGCCTGAGACCGATGCTCTGATATTGTAATATGACAGAGTACAATGCTTGAAATCCTATCATATGCACTCTGTGTGGGTTTAAACTATGGCAGGTAAACTTGGATTTTTCATGACAGGTAATCTTGACAAGTTCTTATGGACAGTTAGTTTGGGATCATCCTTTATTCATTATAACCTAAACATTGAAACATGACTGAAATACAGTTGATGTGTCAAACCCTAGACAAATGACAAACAGTAGTGCTTAGAGGTACATATTTACATAATTTGGTTAAATTCAAAACAAGAGATATACAACTTGGTCAGGGACCTCAGATTATGACCCTGAACACATGTGTGAAGTATCAACACATTCCATACAGTAGTTCATGTGATACAAACATGCATGTAGAGACTTAACCAAGATTTCCTAAGAACAAAAAGCTACATACTTTGCTTCAATTCAAAACAAGAGATATCAAAGGCCAGAATGGCCTGAACTGCGTCGCAGTATGGTCTGAGAGGTTTGTGCGTACGAATGGATTTGAAAGAAATCTAAGGAATTTTTTAAAACAAACCAACATATTTCTGTTGAATAGCAGAAACCAAAATAGAAGTAAAAAAAAGACATGTCCCAGTACGCCAGTGGTACTCAAACCCAATGCTCTAATCAAATGAAAAATTGTTATTCCAGTCATCAACAAAATAGATAGGCTATTGTAGACGAAAACAAGCATTTTTAGTTAAGATACCAATCTGCAAGGGGCCACAGTCACAAGTTATTTAAGAAACACTGCAGCACAAATACAGCTTCAGTCAGAGATCATTGAAAAGTTTTAAAAGTGCATTAAATAAATATTGGGTTAAATGCCATATCAAAGGCATGCCCGAGTGTTACGAACAGGAACCGGAACACAAAAAAAGAGTAGATCAAAAAGGATCGGAGAGATGTAAGTCTAAAAAATGATCTCAACAACAAAGTAAACAATCATACATTCTAATCTGGGTGATTTTTTTATCTACTCAACAATACCTACATTTAGTGTTTCTTCCAGGAATTGAAACAATAGAGGTATTTCCCCAATACATTGGGCAAAAGGTGATAATAGATCTTCTTTTTCATTTTGCCATTGTAAAATGCACATGCTCACTTCATGGTCAGTAATGGTAACGAAAAACACGGTGTATTTCCCGGCTTTTAAAGAAACATCAGGCAATATTTCTTTTTCTTTCTTATAATGAAAAAATGACAGATTTTTTGTTTAGTATGAACCGTCCTGTTCAATTGCAAAATCAACTTTCAAATTAAAGTAACGGCTTAAATTTGATAATTAATGTCGTTTTTCATTTCATAACAATATTACTGCAAAGAATCGGGAGCCGTATTTTCACTTCACTAAGCGTACTGGTTCCAAACCCTCTGGTGACCAAACAAACGAAACGGAAACCTATTACTGAAATTGGGTCATGGGTTTATGAAACAAAATAAAATCGCTGATAACTATCAGTTTTCCTTCATGAATGTTTCTAAGCCGTTTCTGGCACAAGGCCTGTTGTTAAAAGAAGTTTGCAAATCATAAAAAAGGGACTTTGTTCTGCACTGAGTAAAAAAATACTGGGGATTCCTTGAAAGATGGGGGAAATCCCACGGCCTAGATACGGGTGCTGTCGGAACGTGTCAAGACGGCCCCATGTCAAAACGTCCCGGAGATCGATGAGAACGGCCATGGAGTGGTCAAAACGGGCCGATTGTTGATTTTTCAATCAGTCAAAACGGCCCAAATAAAGGTTTACCCTGTTTTAACACTTTAAACCGAAAATGTTGCCGTTTTGACTTATTTCGGGCCGTTTTGAACGTAGGACATTTTGACATCTGGCCGTTTCGACTGTAATCCGGCGCCGCTAGATACCTTCTTCTAGAAGTTCTAGGATGTTTGGAAATTAACGCGGATAGTTTGCATTACCTTTTATCACCATCCTGCACATAACAGACGCATCCAAAACAAACCAAGGAAGAAAGAGTTATTTTAAAAAATGACGATTTAATTTGATAAGAATTCACGCAGTTATAGACAGATTACAATCAACATAGAAGTTGGAACTACTTTCTTTCTCTCGGCGGTGATTAAGCCCCTATAGGTAAAGAAGGATTCCGTACGATGACTATATACGCTTTCGCGCATGCGCGCGACGCGTATAATAAAAATTGGTAATTAACCTTAAATTATGCCCCTTTACACATGTATGTAGTATCAAACCATTCCATACAGAAGTCAATGAGATACACACTTGCATGTAAAAACTTAACGTAGGTGTGACCCTGATACCGACGCCTGGTTGAGTAGGATAGGCTTAGCTCTCCCTTATTCCTCGAATAGTCAAGCTCAAAAATGCCCTGATACATAAAACTGTGAATGCAAAATAATGGTATGCAGAGGCAACATACATGAATTTAGGGTCATTTACTATATAAATATACAACAGGGGTCAGGGAAGAAGAGAAAGAACATACCATGTTGTTTGGGACTTCATCTTCCATTGGTGGGGTTCCATCATCATCATCTTCAGAACATATATCCATCAAGCACAACACTTTCCTCTCAAAAAGTTCATCAAAAGAAAAGTTTCCTGAAAATATAAACCACCAATAAGATGCATACATCTCTTAAGCAAGACATTATTTATCTTAATTTCTATCCTTTAAAAGACAATCTAATAGATTAAGATTCTAATCTTTTCAAAAAAAAAATGTCTTATATGAATAAAATAACATGACATATCTAATAAGTTCAAGAAAGCCAAATCATTAATTGTGACTCGTCTCCTTTCATAACCATGTAGTGTAGACGTGATATATTTAGGTTGCAGATTTGGTAAACAATTTAAATGGTTTATTTTGTAAACAATCAAAATTCAGTTACATCCTTGAAAAAAAAAAGAATTGGGTAAGTGTGTCTTTGACTCAGTTTATGAAATGGCTCTTCACTCTAATGACATGATGATAGCAAGGTGCGCCTGAGAGCAACTCATTTTTGTTTAAAAACAAAGTTTTTCAATCAAAGCACTGAAGGCCTTAACCTATCAACAATCAATAACAACATTTGACAAGTTTGTTGCAGGAGACTCTTGAAAAAATGGCGGGAAAAGGAGAAATTGCTCTTGATGAGCATTTTCTCCTTTTCCCTTAATGGTTTATGCCTACAAGAAAATTATTTTTCAATTTGATCACATGGACAGCTCTTGTTTACCTTAAAAGAGACTACCTCAGAGAGTGTGTTGTGTGAGTAAGAAATGTTTATAAGATAATTTGAAAACTCATCACTGATATTTAAAATATCTACACTGTCATGTTTTCATTAAAAAAATGTGAAACAAGCTTTACCAAACGCCAAATTTTCGACTGTCCCAAATTGAAAGAGTTTTCAAACGACATTTCAAAATGTGATGAAATCAGATATAATCATAGAGTAGAAATCAATGTGGGAAAAGGAGAAATTGCTCGTCACGTTCCTAATTTGCATAAACGTTCAACAAATGTTACATAACTCCCACTTCCAACAAGACTCATCCTGAGTATTGGCCCTTGGGAGACACCTGGGGAAGGCAACTCCGATAGAGGGAGAAGACTTAATCCCACCTCTGCCACCAATGTTTCAAACCGAGCAAATGACCCTCTCAAAGACACAAACACATCGGATCAGTGAAAAAACACTGTCGTACACTGTGCGGTTGTGTTGTCTATTAATATACCAGCATGTTCTCTCAAACAATGCAGTAGGTTCCCAATTTGCATAAGCCTTCAACGAAAGTTACATAATTTTAATTTCCTTGCAACTAATTCAATGTGAAGATTGCCTTTAATTTTCTGATGGAGCAATCTTAAGTTGAGATTTCGAAGGACCAAACGTGAAATATACGTTCTTCGCACATTCAGGGGACCCCACATTTATCCGTGTTGGCATTTTTTTATTAGTCAAACTGATTTGACGCGATCTGAAAATATTGAGAAACCTTTGGATCGGGCATGATTGCCCCATCAGCAAGTAATAAGCAATCTTCAGTTCGAATTATTTTGACTACTATTATTATTATTATTATTCACCATATATGTTTTACATCGATTGTGAAGTAAGCTAATTAAAGCTTGTTCAAAGCCACTCTCAATGACTGCTTCCGGATACTAAACCAGTAATCACGCCGGTTTGTGGATTAGTCCTGGATATTTTCACCCCGCCTAACGGGGATTCGAATCCGGGACCCTCCGTACGAGAGCCCGATGCTCTACCCCTGCACCAATCTATTTTATCGGATGCTAGGCAAGCAGATAAAGGTCATTTGATGTTAATTAACATAAACTGTTCTTAAAAAGTAAAAATGTGGAAAACCGACATGTTATTTGAGGCAATCCTTATTTCCTCAATATATTTCTTGCAGGGTCAATTCTGCTGATATTGCTTAATTCAGTGTTTTAGTAAACTCTAGTTTTTAGGGGAACAATAGTTGTTCCCATCTAGTGATTAAACACACCTTAGTTAGTGTTCTATATTCTGACAAAAAGTCTCATATAATTCAATCTTGAATTCTAATGGCATTGTTTTATTGTGTCTTTTTAACATTTTATATGTATATACTGTATGTTGTAACCATGATGAGGCTCTAATAAAGATTTATATATGTTATGTGTATTGGGTTGATTATAAAAGGAATAGTTTACAACTGTGAGTAATAATTTTATAATGGTATATCAAATATATAGCCGTTAGAGTACCCTACCTTCGAATCCCTGTGATTTGAACAAGCTATACAACCTATATGGTGCGTATACCTATTACCGACGTATATGTATTACCGACGATTCCATACATTGCCAGATTTCTGGCACATGCACCCTCTAATCAGATAACTTCCGCTGTGATTAGTTTGTTGTTTTCACGGACCATTGCACAATGTCTTTTTAACAGATAAATAACAGTACAGTCAACTCGACAGTTCCGGATCACTAATAGATAAAAGATCGTTTTTTCTTGTATTAACCAATTTACTGTAGAAATCAACATATGAATTTAACGAAAAATTCTTCCTCTGTCCATTCATACCAATGATTTACCGCTTGTATTTACCATTTTTCAGTTTTTGAAGAAAACAAGATCGGGGTCATTACGACAGTTTCGGATCAAATGTGACAGTTCCGAATCACGTTAATTGTCATATCATTTATGGTAAAAAGGGTTAATTTCACAAAGAGACAATAAGAATAGAAAATAAAATCATCATTTAATACTTTATTTTCATCAAACATATGGCTTGTGCGATTTCCCTTTAAAGAATTATTTTACTTTTTCCTTTAAAGAGGGTACGAGAATGACCGGAAGTAATGTTGAGACGACCCCTATAAAATTAAATAGGTGATCCGAAACTGTCGAGTTCACCTGCCTTCATTCATCATGCAATTTTACAATCCCAGACCCGTTTAAGCGTGAAAGTTCTGCATAAATACAATCTATTATAATTTTTCTTACAAATGATATCAATGTTTAGTGCATATTATCTTTTTAAATGAGCGTCTAAATCGCCGAAAAAAAATATCGTTGAAATTAGGTCAACTTCCGGTGACTTGTCTCGGTCTCAATTAACCGTTCCAAATTGATTGTGATCGCTTTACCAGACGTGGAAATGTAATATTGGTTTTGTCAAGAGCTTAATGAATATGCTGAATGACTGTTAAGTTTTTAAGGCCAGAATTTCTTCGCATTCATAGAAATTTGACAACAATCATAAGATGATCCGGAACTGTCGATGATCCGAAACTGTCGAGTTGACTGTATTACAAAATATTTATGATAAAGGCAGGGAAATGCTAATTTTCAAGGCAGATTTCCTTATCTGATTATAATTTTGATTCATGTATAGGAACTCAATAAACAAATGTGCAAAAAATGTTCCAAATGACATGGCAGACAGCTCTTGTTTACGAATTTATTACCCGATGGAAGAAATTCGCCAACTTTTGACTAAGTGAGTACTTACTTTTAAGACTAATGGGAACCTAACTCGGATGATCAAAGCTGTAACTTCTCAGGAAAATGTCAGTCTTTATTATTATATGATTTATACATAAGAGTAAATGTCGAAAGCTTCTTGTCTGAAAGCTGTCCCTGAAAGCTTACCCCACTCACGAATTTTATCTTGTTTATGTTTATCAATATACAGAATATTGGAGACTAAGATTTGAACATATTGATTAGCTTCAACCAGAAAATAACTAGAACTCGATAAATAATGACCTTTAAACATACCTGTCAGCAATAGATGACCTTTTCAATCTCGATTCAGTGGTTTCGTCGGCTTCTCTCTCCAAATTAAATCAACCCAATCGTATCTACTCGGCAATCCCCGTAACAAGTCGGTAGATATACCTCAGTACATGAATACACCAGAAATCCTGGGGTAATTCGCCTTATTTCCGGCGGATAACGCAAAATGCACACAGGCACTAAATATTTATTTGAATACACACAAATTGGTTATATATCACAATTGAATGGGTTTTTTACCCTTTTCATTAAAGATGATCATATCAACACATCTTTGTTTCATATTTTGTCAATCGGCTCCTTTCGGAAATCCCCGGCTTGTTACGGGGATTGCCGAGTAGATACGATTGGCCCTTCGTTGGTGACCTACTTTCAAAAATGGCTCCCCATTACCTCCGAGGTTATTTTAAGAAATGGCCGAGGTGTTCCGAATGCCATTACCCCATTATACCACACGTTACCGCACCTCTCACAAATGACTTTGAAAACGACTGCGGTCAAATGCGGAATAACTCCAATTGTTACAATGGTTTATAACTTATATGAGGGAAAATGTTGTTTCTTAGATATTAATTGCTCTTGTACGTGAAGTTAAATAAGTCACAACTCCCTCATATGGGACAGTGGGTTAATCAAAGATAGTAATATCATTTTTAATATGAAACTAGTACATACTTTGATGGAATAAAACAGTTTCAGTGGCAGATTTAAAAAAGACATGTTTTGTTAATGTTGGTGATACATTGTACATAAGAAGATGACCTTAGAAATTATTTGGGAAAATTGAGAAAATGCTCATAAAGATTCTATCAAATACCGCAAACAAGTCAGATTTTCATTTTTTTTTCACAAATGTCTGTAATTACTTTTTAGACCTGCCAAAAATCGAATTAGAAGGAAAGAGTTAAAGAAATTTGGGACCTTTTTTCGAATTTTTCTTTTGATGCTCGGATTCTTGGTTACATAAACATTTAGTCCTTATAACATAGCTAGGCTGTTTCAAATTAAAAAGGACAGAAGAAACTAATATGGGGAATACACCTGATTGGAACTGTCTTTTGGTGATTCTGAAAGACCTCAATTGCCTTATTATAAGTCAATCGGCTGGACAAAAGGAGCGACCTACTCATCATCTATATTGAATCATTTATTTGCCTGTGCCATACCATAAGGCTCTAAATAATCCAGTAGCATGTGTAGGTACATGTAATTGGTTTGTCAGAAGCACTTCCATTGAATATATATTATATTGCAGATAGCTTCTGAGTTTGGAGCAAATGCTTTAAAAAAATCGGCAATGTTGTGATGTTTGTAAACAAACAAATGTGATGTTTGTTAACAAAGCAGGCTGGTGCTTAGTCCAGATAACTGGTCTCGAAGGCTATTGCTATTTTGACTGACGAAGCACAATAAATGTCCAAATGACGAAAAAAGCTTCGTTCACGGATCATTATTGAGACTAAGGGTGATACAACTAGACACAATTGTGTAGGACTATGAAACCATTATCTGTCTTGTAGGGAGATACAACCAGTTACAGTTGTGTAGGGCAATGCAACCAGTATCTGTACTATAGGATGGTACAACCAGTCACAGTTTTGTAGGGCAACGTAACCAGTATCTTTACTATAGGGTGATACAACCAGTCACAGTTATGTAGTGCAACGTAACCAGTATCTTTACTATAGGGTGATACAACCAGTCACAATTGTGTAGGGCAACGCAACCAGTATCTGTACTATAGGGTGATACAACCAGTCACAGTTTTGTAGGGCAACGCAACAAGTATCTTTACTTTAGGGTGATACAACCAGTCACAATTGTGTAGGGCAACGCAACCAGTATCTGTACTATAGGGTGATACAACCGGTCACAGTTGTGTAGTGCAATGCAACAAGTATCTGTACTATAGGGTGATACAACCAGTCAGAGTTGTGTAGGGCAACGTAACCAGTATCTGTACTATATGGTGATACAACCAGTCACAGTTGTGTAGGGCAAAGCAACTAGTATCTGTACTATAGGGTGATACAACAAGTCACAGTTGTGTAGGGCAACACAACAAGTATCTGTACTATAGGTTGATACAACCAGTCACAATTGTGTAGGGCAATGCAACCAGTACCTGTACTATAGGGTGATACAACCAGTCACAATTGTGTAGGGCAATGCAACCAGTATCTGTACTATAGGGTGATACAGCCAGTCACAGTTGTGTAGTTCAACGCGACCATTATCTGTCCTGTAGGGTGATACAACCAGTCACAGTTGTGTAGTTCAACGCGACCATTATCTGTCCTGTAGGATGCTACAACCAGTCACAGTTGTGAAGTGCAACGCAACCAGTATTCTGTACTATAGGGTGCTACAACCAGTCACAGTTGTGTAGTGCAACGTAACCAGTATCTGTACTATAGGGTGATACAACCAGTTACAGTTGTGTAGTGCAACGCAACCAGTATCTGTACTATAGGGTGATACAACCAGTCAGAGTTGTGTAGGGCAACGTAACCAGTATCTTTACTATAGGTTGATGCAACCAGTCACAGTTGTGTAGTGCAACGTAACCAGTATCTGTACTATAGGGTGATACAACCAGTCACAATTGTGTAGGGCAACGCAACCAGTATATGTCCTGTAGGGTGCTACAACCAGTCACAGTTGTGTAGTGCAACGTAACCATTACCTGTACTATAGGGTGATACAACCAGTCACAGTTGTGTAGTGCAACGTAACCAGTATCTGTACTATAGGGTGATACAACCAGTCACAGTTGTGTAGGGCAATGCAACCATTATCTGTCCTGTTGGGTGATACAACCAGTCACAGTTTTGTAAGGTAACGCAACCATTATCTGTCCTGTAGGGTGATACAACCAGTCACAATTGTGTAGGGCAACGCAACCAGTATCTGTACTATAGGTTGATACAACCAGTCACAATTGTGTAGTGCAACATAACCAGTATCTGTACTATAGGGTGATACAACCAGTCACAGTTGTGTAGGGCAACGTAACCAGTATCTGTACTATAGGTTGATACAACCAGTCACAGTTGTGTAGGGTTACGTAACCAGTATCTGTAATGATAGGGTGATACAACCAGTTACAGTTATGTAGTGCAACGTTACCAGTATCTGTACTATAGGGTGATACAACCAGTCACAGTTGTGTAGGGCAACATAACCAGTATCTGTACTATAGGTTGATACAACCCGTCACAATTGTGTAGGGCAACGCAACCAGTATCTGTACTATAGGGTGATACAACCAGTCACAGTTATGTAGTGCAACGCAACCAGTATCTGTACTATAGGTTGATACAACCAGTCACAATTGTGTAGGGCAACGCAACCAGTATCTGTACTATAGGTTGATACAACCAGTCACAATTGTGTAGGGCAACGCAACCAGTATATGTCCTGTTGGGTGATACAACCAGTTACAGTTGTCTAGTGCAACGTAACCAGTATCTGTATTATAGGGTGATACAACCAGTCACAATTGTGTAGGGCAATGCAACCAGTATTCTGTACTATAGGGTGATACAGCCAGCCACAGTTGTGAAGTGCAACGCAACCAGTATCTGTACTATAGGGTGATACAACCAGTCACAGTTGTGTAGTGCAACGCAACCAGTATCTGTACTATAGGATGATACAACCAGTTACAGTTGTGTAGTGCAACGCAACCAGTATCTGTATTATAGGGTGATACAACCAGTCACAGTTGTGTAGGGCAACGTAACCAGTATCTTTACTATAGGTTGATGCAACCAGTCACAGTTGAGTAGTGCAACGTAACCATTACCTGTACTATAGGGTGATACAACCAGTCACAGTTGTGTAGTGCAACGTAACCAGTATCTGTACTATAGGGTGATACAACCAGTCACAGTTGTGTAGGGCAATGCAACCATTATCTGTCCTGTTGGGCGATACAACCAGTCACAGTTTTGTAAGGTAACGCAACCATTATCTGTCCTGTAGGGTGATACAACCAGTCACAATTGTGTAGGGCAACGCAACCAGTATCTGTACTATAGGTTGATACAACCAGTCACAATTGTGTAGTGCAACATAACCAGTATATGTCCTGTTGGGTGATACAGCCAGTCACAGTTGTGTAGGGCAACGTAACCAGTATCTGTACTATAGGTTGATACAACCAGTCACAGTTGTGTAGGGCTACGTAACCAGTATCTGTAATGATAGGGTGATACAACCAGTCACAGTTGTGTAGTGCAACGTAACCAGTATCTGTACTATAGGGTGATACAACCAGTCACAGTTATGTAGTGCAACGCAACCAGTATCTGTACTATAGGGTGATACAACCAGTCACAGTTATGTAGTGCAACGCAACCAGTATCTGTACTATAGGATGGTACAACCAGTCACAGTTGTGTAGGGCAACGTGACCAGTATCTGTACTATAGGTTGATACAACCAGTCACAGTTGTGTAGGGCTACGTAACCAGTATCTGTAATGATAGGGTGATACAACCAGTCACAGTTGTGTAGTGCAACGTAACCAGTATCTGTACTATAGGGTGATACAACCAGTCACAGTTGTGTAGGGCAACATAACCAGTATCTGTACTATAGGTTGATACAACCAGTCACAATTGTGTAGGGCAACGCAACCAGTATCTGTACTATAGGGTGATACAACCAGTCACAGTTATGTAGTGCAACGCAACCAGTATCTGATCTATAGGTTGATACAACCAGTCACAATTGTGTAGGGCAACGCAACCAGTATCTGTACTATAGGTTGATACAACCAGTCACAATTGTGTAGGGCAACGCAACCAGTATATGTCCTGTTGGGTGATACAACCAGTTACAATTGTCTAGTGCAACGTAACCAGTATCTGTATTATAGGGTGATACAACCAGTCACAGTTGTGTAGTGCAATGCAACCAGTATCTGTATTATAGGGTGATACAACCAGTCACAGTTGTGTAGTGCAATGCAACCAGTATCTGTATTATAGGGTGATACAACCAGTCACAATTGTGTCGGGCAATGCAACCAGTATTTGTCCTGTTGGGTGATACAACCAGTTACAATTTTGTAGTGCAACGTAACCAGTATCTGTATTATAGGGTGATACAACCAGTCACAATTTTGTAGGGCAATGCAACCAGTATCTGTACTATAGGGTGATACAACCAGTCACAATTGTGTAGGGCAATGCAACCAGTATCTGTACTATAGGGTGATACAACCAGTCACAGTTGTGTAGTTCAACGTAACCAGTATCTGTATTATAGGGTGATACAACCAGTCACAGTTGTGTAGTTCAACATAACCAGTATCTGTATTATAGGGTGATACAACCAGTCACAAATGTGTAGTGCAACGTAACCAGTATCTGTATTATAGGGTGATACAACCAGTTACAGTTGTGTAGTTCAACCCGACCATTATCTGTCCTGTAGGGTAATACAACCAGTCACAGTTGTGTAGTTCAACGCGACCATTATCTGTCCTGTAGGATGATACAACCAGTCACAGTTTTGTAAGGTAACGCAACCATTATCTGTCCTATAGGGTGATACAACCAGTCACAGTTTTGTAAGGTAACGCAACCATTATCTGTCCTGTAGGGTGATACAACCAGTCACAGTTTTGTAAGGTAACGCAACCATTATCTGTCCTGTAGGGTCATACAACCAGTCACAGTTGTGTAGGGCTACGTAACCAGTATCTGTACTATAGGGTGATGCAACCAGTCACAATTGTGTAGGGCAACGCAACCAGTATATGTCCTGTTGGGTGATACAACCAGTTACAATTGTGTAGTGCCACGTAACCAGTATCTGTACTATAGGGTGATACCACCAGTCACAATTGTGTAGGGCAACGCAACCAGTATCTGTACTATAGGGTGATACAACAAGTCACAATCGTGTAGTGCAACGTAACCAGTATCTGTACTATAGGGTGATACAACCAGTCACAGTTGTGTAGGGCAATGCAACCATTATCTGTCCTGTTGGGTGATACAACCAGTCATAATTGTGTGAGCAACGTAACCAGTATCTGTACTATAGGGTGATGCAACCAGTCACAATTGTGTATGGCAACGCAACCAGTATATGTCCTGTTGGGTGATACAACCAGTTACAATTGTGTAGTGCCACGTAACCAGTATCTGTACTATAGGGTGATACAACCAGTCATAATTGTGTGAGCAACGTAACCAGTATCTGTACTATAGGGTGAAACAACCAGTCACAGTTGTGTAGGGCAACATAACCAGTATCTGTACTATAGGTTGATACAACCAGTCACAATTGTGTAGGGCAACGCAACCAGTATATGTCCTGTTGGGTGATACAACCAGTTACAATTGTGTAGTGCCACGTAACCAGTATCTGTACTATAGGGTGATACAACCAGTCACAATTGTGTAGGGCAACGCAACCAGTATCTGTACTATAGGGTGATACAACAAGTCACAATTGTGTAGTGCAACGTAACCAGTATCTCTTCTTTAGGGTGTTACAACCAGTCACAATTGTGTTAGCAATGCAACCAGTATCTCTTGTTTAGGGTGTTACAACCAGTCATAATTGTGTGAGCAACGTAACCAGTATCTCTTCTTTAGGGTGTTACAACCAGTCACAATTGTGTCAGCAATGCAACCAGTATCTCTTGTTTAGGGTGTTACAACCAGTCACAATTGTGTAGAGCAACGTAACCATTATCTGTCTTGTAGGGTGATACAACCAGTCACAATTGTGTAGGGCAATGCAACCAGTATCTGTACTATAGGGTGATACAACCAGTCACAATTGTGTAGGGCAATGTAACCAGTATCTGTACTATAGGTTGATACAACCAGTCACAGTTGTGTAGGGCAACGCAACCAGTATCTGTATTATAGGGTGATACAACCAGTCACAAGTGTGTAGTGCAACGTAACCAGTATCTGTACTATAGGGTGATACAACCAGCCTCAATTGTGTAGGGCAACGTAACCAGTATCTGTACTGTAGGGTGATACAACCAGTCACAATTGTGTAGGGCAACGCAACCAGTATCTGTATTATAGGGTGATACAACCAGCCTCAATTGTGTAGGGCAACGTAACCAGTATCTGTACTGTAGGGTGATACAACCAGCCTCAATTGTGTAGGGCAACGTAACCAGTATCTGTCCTTTAGAGTGATCCAACCAGTCACAATTGTTAAGGGCAACTTAACCAGTATCTGTCCTGTAGGGTGATACAACCAGTCACAGTTGTGTAGGGCAACGTAACCAGTATCTGTACTTTAGGGTGATAAAGCCAGTCACAATTGTATAGGACAACGCAACCAGTATCTCTCCTTTAAGGTGATACAACAAGTTACAATTTGTTTAGGGCAACGCAACCAGTATCTATACTAAAGGGTGATACAACCAGTCCAAATTATTTAGGGCAACTCAACCAGTATCTGTCCTCAAGGGTGATACAACCAGTTACAGTTCTGTAGAGAAAACAACCTGTAACCCTGATCCCCGAAGATCGAAACTTTAACAGGTCGAGAGATTGTTGCATTGGTAGAGCGTCAGCCTCATGTACCAAGGGTCTCAGGTTCGAATCGTGTCTTAACTATCTCGCGATTTGATGGCATTTTCTTGTATATACAAGGTTTTTTTTCTTATATATTATGTGTGATGAGAAGCTTTATATAAAAAAGAAAACAACTTGAAATGAGTATGTTGGTCGGTACCGTTTAACAACATTATAAAATCATCGCACTACGCGCTAGATGACATGATGCGCCTTTAAACTACTTCATTCATTTCCATTCTAAGAATTTTATTTGAACTACCATAATGTTCTTATAGAAAATGAAAACGGTTTTGATCTTGGGAGGAGTGATCATACAGGAGATCGTTTAAAAGGATTTTAGTTCGGATCCCTTATTGAGGGGCCATTATCTATTTCCGACACTTCGCAAAGATTTTCATTTAAGATCTTCGAGAATTTATCTTTTTGCACCAGAAATTTATGTTTCCCACTAAAGGAAGTGAGTGCTTGTTTCTAAGGTTTCATTCATACTGAATCTATCCAAGTATCGTTATGTAACGTGTATCGGGTCCCTCCCGGAGTAAAGCCATCGTGGGTCACCCATCCAGGTACTAACCCACCCAGGTATAGCCTGGTGGAGCCTGGCCCGTTCGTATACCGCGAACTAGGACTCCATGCTAACCCAGGTACTACCCACTTAGTACATTGTTTAACTTCGAGAGAAAGCCAACCACTCTACCGAATCACCCATGGAAGCCGGCTTCCACCGTGAGACTGTGGAAGTAGTATTTATACATAAACCCTATTACTGTCACAGTTAGATACATAGGCCTAGTAGGAGGGCTTCAATTCAGACAATGCAAGCTTCATGTTTGATTTCTGTCTACATCAAATCAGACGGACACAGTAAAAGGATACCGGGACTTGGATGGACACAGTGAAGTTTTTAATAGCGCGAGAAATCAATCGGATGGACACAGTAAAATGACACTTGAACGCGGATAGACGAAGTGAAATTTTATATATCGCGCGAGAAATCAATCGGATTGACACAGAAAGTTTCAAGGGAAAGGCATAGTAAATGTAATATTTATTGAAGAATCAATCGGGTAGACACAGATAAATGTTTTTCATGTTGATGAATCAATCGGATAGACACAACAATGTGACAAAAAAAATTAATGTATGAAAAAATGAAAACTATCTTCAAATGAAAAAAGAGTTCATTAAATGCACGCTTTCAACCATTTTAATTACCAACTTTGATTTCTTTGTTTATGTCGGGGGTTTTGTTGTTGCACATTTGTAATTTTTCGCTTATTTCATGCTGCAAGTAGAAACACGTTGATGAGTTTAATTAGATATGTTTTAAAGCAGAGCATCATTTAAAGATTTTAAACTACAATGTTTATCAAAATAGATTGACAAGAAACAACTTTATTATATTCGTAACATCTGAATAACCGTGTTCTATAAAAGTATCCGCATTTTATCCATGAAGTGGTAGTCGGATGCAATCGTATCAACTCGGCAATCTTCGCCACAAGTCGGTAGATATACCTCGTGTAGTTCATGAATACACCAGAAATCCTGGGGTAATTCGCCCTATTTCCGGCGAATAACGAACATGATTACAACATGCACACAGGCAGTAAGTATGTATTTAAATACACACAAATTGGTTATTTATCACAATTGAATGTTGGTCTTTTACTCTTTTCATTTAATATTATCATATCAACACATCTTTGTTTCAAATTTTGCCAATCGTATCTTTTCGGAAATCCCAAGTAGATACGATTGCAAACGGACATGTCCTTCGTAGCTGGCCTACTTTCAAAATGACTCCCCATTACCTCCGAGGTTATTTTAAGAAATGGTCGAGGTGTTCCGAATGAGTCGGATAGCCACAGTCAATGTTATCAAACGGATGACTTCTTAAGCTAACCCCCCCAAAAAGGTTGCTGGTATTCGGTATGTTTGTTCGTGAAAATCTGATAGGGTATAGAGTGTGGAATAGTGAAACAACGAGGATTAATTCTGAATCTTGTCATGGAAGGTACTGTGAAGGGTCCACAATGGCTGTTTTTGTGTATATAATAAAGAAGGACCAAAAATTACCGGTATGAGTTAATGCTCGTTGTTTCACTATTCCACACTCCTTACCCTACGAGATTTTTCCGAACATGCCGAAGACCAGCAATTTTTTCTATTGGCCATCTCTTTTTAAAATCGCATCCAAAATAGCTGAAGCCACCGAAGTGTGTCTTTCTTATCACTTCGCCTTCCGCGAAAGAAGTTCTGGAAAAAAAACAAGAAAACACATATTTAAAACATGGCCAACACTCACAAAAGATCACAAACAGTCAAAAAGGCCTCCTCTTGTATCATAAAGCATACACTTAACACACAAAGAAACATTCTAAATTTAAATGAACTACTTTTTACAACGACCCCCGAAAATCATTCCTGAGTGGTCTACCTCCATACTTATGTATAACATTGCGCTCCTCTTTTTTGGGGGGTAGCTGAAGAAAAACATGCCCTATATGTTGCCGTACTCAATTGTGGGAATAACTACAGACCTAATAAACAATGAATAACCCAAAACACTTCTTAACAAATGAAAGAACACATATTGATCTCTCTCACAGATTCGGATTTTATTTTATTTCTAAATAAAATGTCTTCAACCGATAAAATGTCAACTTAGATTTCTAAAGTAACATACCGTACAGCAAATATATAGATCATTTGTATGGCAGATAAACTGTAACCCTGTGTTAAAAAGAATGTGGTTTATTTCATAAACAACGAGCTAAACTCAGAATAAACAGTTTTCAAGTTTGCAATAGCTGCACTACAAATGATCTATCATATTTCTGTGTGATTATAAACATAATTACCCATGTGTAAGCGACAATAGTTTCAGAAACCATCCCCATGTTAATCCAAAAGTTTCAGACGTAGATATTTCACTCTACGAGTAACACACACTTGCAGTTACAGCTTGGATCATCCGAGTTATCCCCATGCGGGTCTCACTAACGTTTGACTGTGCGTGTTAAGACCTTTTCCGGCATGCGAAATCGTTGATAGGGGTGAGCCATTGCTATCAAAGCACTGGTAGGGATGGAAGCCCGTCTAAGATTTTGGATAAAAACACAGATAGACATCAGTTTTAGCATACATAAATTAAATACGAGGTTTTGTTTAGTGTCGAGGGTTGATAGAATCACCCTTTATACATATGTTACCTGTAGAGCTCAATCCGTGAAAAAGTACCTTTAAAGTCGTTTCAGGTCTGATTCAGGGTAGTCCTGTAAGATCGTGGTGGCATGAGGGCAAATCCCTGCTAGAATAAGGCATGTAAGATCGTGGTGGCATGAGGGCAAATCCCTGCTAGAATAAGGCATGTAAGATCGTGGTGGCATGAGGGCAAACCCTGCTAGAATAAGACATGTAAGATCGTGGTGGCATGAGGGCAAATCCCTGCTAGAATAAGGCATGTAAGATCGTGGTGGCATGAGGGCAAATCCCTGCTAGAATAAGGCATGTAAGATCGTGGTGGCATGAGGGCAAATCCCTGCTAGAATAAGGCATACAAACATTAGTGTTTCTGAAATAGCGGAAGTAACATTGATGAGTTTGGCCCGTTAGCACGATAGGTAGATATACCTACACGCTTATCATTTTGAATAGATTGTTTTAGTCCATTGGAATCAATTCATGGTTTTTGTTCAAATTGTTAATATATGTTCTTGTTCACAGATGTTAGGAAGTTTGGAGGCAAAGAATTTGTTTTCTTAAAACTGCACAACCGCTGTACTGTTATATGATACGCACTAATGAATAGTCATTGGGAGCAAAATTAGTACGTGTTTGATTATTTTTTTTTATATGGGTTTTACATCACATCAACATTATTTCAGTTATGTAGCGATGCCCGACTCCTAATGATGGAGGAAAACCCCAGACTCAACTGTCCATAGGGGCTGGTTAAGGTGGGTAGAACCATCGGCATTCCGTAAGTCAGTCGGGAGACTGCCTCTCATGAAAATCCATATCCCTCTCAGGATTTGAACCCACGCGAAGAGGGGCCTTTAATTCTTTAAAGTGTGTATGCAGTGAAACAACATGTACTTTAATCCAAAATCGTGACACCGCTTTTGGGATATACGGCATATAAAATGTATATACTTAGATAAGTTGATGCTTCCTGAATAGATTAGGCTTCAATAGCTTATTCTAATTGTATATCAAACAAAAACAAAACCTGTATTTTTTGTTTTCAATTATTCTTTTCTGTGAACAACCACCTTTAACATCTAACAGTTATATCACTGCGATAAATTCTAAATCAAGTATAATTGGTAAACCACCAATGCTGGGCAAGGTAATATTGTTTTACCAATGGACACTTCAGCATAAGATGAACGAGGATCGAATCCGGAACCACGTCCCCGCATAACCTACTGTTCGCGCCACAGCCGATCTCACAAAACAAGAAAAGAAAAACACAAGATAAACACGTAGCACGGCGCCCCGGGCCCGTGCGTATAGCCCGAACTAGTGCGAGTTATACGCATGCAATCGTATCTACTCGGCAATCCCCGTAACAAGTCGGTAGATATACCTCGTAGGCAGTACATGAATACACCAGAAATCCTGGGGTAATTTGCCTCTCTTTCCGGCGGATAACGCAAAATGCACACAGGCACTAAATATGTTTTTGAATACACACAAATTGTTTAAATATCACAATTGAATGGTTTTTTTACCCTTTTCATTAAAGATGATCATATCAACACATCTTTGTTTCATATTTTGTCAATCGATTCTTTTCGGCAATCCCCGGCTTGTACCGGTGATTGCCGAGTAGATACGATTGCAAACGGACATGCCCTTCGTTGCTGACCTACTTTCAAAGATGGCTCCCCATTACCTCCGAGGTTATTTTAAGAAATGGCCGAGGTGTTCCGAATGATACGCATGGGCCACGACATTCGGAACACCTCGGTCGTTCTTAAAATAACCTTGGGGGTAATAGCGGATCCATTTTGAAAGAAGCCCGGCCACATGGCGGCGACGAAGGGCATGTCAGTTTGAAATCGTATCTACTCGGTTATACGGCCGCGAATTGCCAAGTAGATACGATTGAGAAAATATGAAACACACATGTGTTGATATGATAATAATCTTTAAATTTAATTAGTAGAAAAACCCCGAAAACATTCAATTATGATATTGAATTTGTTAATTTGTGTGTTTCTACATAAAAATTTAGTCCCCGTGTGTATGTTGTAATCAAGTGTGTTATCCGGCGGAAAACGGCCGAATTTCCCCAGGATTTCTTGTGTATTCATGAACTACATACGAGGTATATCTACCGACTCGTGCCGGGGATTGCCGAGTAGATACGATTGGGGCCACAACTCAAAGCTAGTTAAATTGAGGCTTGTCCTCATGAAGACTAGTGGAATTATTTCACCCATACGCTTTTGCGTAGCGTCAACCGAAGATAGTGTTATCAAAAAAAGTATTCATTTTCAATAGTATGCGTTCCTTTGGAGTAAACAATTGACAATGGAACAGCAGAAGACGAGAATTAAGAGGGTGACGGATCGACACTTCCCTTGAACAAAACCTTTATTGTTTAACTCGTCAACTTTTTTGTCAACTTGACCTGCGTATTCAGTTAACTCATCCTTTTCATTTACGGCACGTCCCTAATTTTATTTCACAATATCTAGGTTACTGTAACATAAAAATACTCTTAAACGCTGTATTGGAAATCAAGTCACTTCATTTATTACGTTGTTTTGCTAGCTTCGATTTTGGTAGAGGAAGGGCAAAAGCCGAACAGTATTGTGATACCATTGAATGGTCAATTGGAGATAATTATGGCATGCGACCAATTTAGGAGGTACACGAGTTACCTCCCTTTGACATATAACGAACTGGTACGAGATGGAAATTCCATGATAATGTAAACAGGGCGACCAATAGCGTGACCTTTGTTTTGATAGTGTTTTGATGGGGTTGATAAACGAACCTTGTTTTTTGCAATAACTAGCCAAACTCATTTGACGCGATCGGGAAATCTTGATTGCCCTCTCAGAGAATAAACGACAATCTTCACGTCGAACTTTTTTGACTAATGCTATAACATGTATAAAAAGACCCGTGTAATCATTTTTTTCTTTTGAAGAAATTTTATTCTGAAAATTTAAAATCTCAATGTATGAAATAGCCCGTTTAATCTCCCCGCACAATGGTACGAGATAGTACTTTGACCGCGGACACTCCACGATAGAACAATAAGTCGTTAACGGGAATCGAACAGGGGATGTCCCGTCTCAAGTCCAAGACTCCAACCTCTTCACCAACTCGGATCCTAGCAAAAGACGTACTGAAGTCCGAGTTGCTCGAAGCAGCTAACCAATCTGGCGCGAGAGGCAAGACGGTAACCCTGACTGTGGAATTCTGGGGCTAGAATCTCAATAATCCGCCATTTTAAAACTCATTCTTTCGCTGGATGACTTCGGTCTTTCTCGGTATACATCGGGATGGGGCCGGGGGCTGAATTGTTGGGTTTAGTGCGAATAGTTTCGGCCTGACCTATGTATAGCGAGAACGACCAAAGTAATCCGATTAAAGGATGCGTTTCAAAATGGCGGTTTATGAAGATTCTATCCTAAAGACATTTCGTTTTCACTGTATTCACCATATTTGTTTTACATCGATTGTGATGGAAGCTTAGAACTTGTTCAAAGTCACTCTCTATGGCTGCTTCCCGGACACTAAACCAATAATCACGCCGGTTTGTGGGTAAGACCCGGACGTTATCACGCCGCCTAACGGGGATTCGAACCCGGGACTCTCGGTACAAGAGCCGACGCTCTACCCCTGCAGAAAGGTCACCTTCATTGCTCACTCTACTGCTCATTTCACGCGTGTTTTACTTTTGTCACAATCATTGGAGGTTTATCTGCTACAGGTTTGTAAACAGGAGCTTTTTTATTACTGAAAATGTTCATTTTTCTTTTAGAAAAGAAAAAGAAACACAAAGAGAAAAACATGACTACTCTGGTTCTTCAGCTTTACTGGTTAAAAAAATAAAAAATAATGATGTTAAAGAAAAACAAAACCAAACTCATTAAAAATCGGATAAGCTAGATGAATAACAGCGCTTTCAACAATTTATCTGTCATACTACGGCAGTCAAAACACCTATTCATGGCTCTTGAAATTCTACAACAGTATTGCAGAATATTCTTTCCAATCTATCGACTGATTTCCCGCAGGACAGTTATTATTCAAAATTAATGATATTGAATAAATCAAAAACAAAATCATACCCGTTCGGATTGGCTTGAGGATTAACAGCATTTTCAACAATTTAGCCGTCATACTGTGGCAGTCAAAACACCTATTCATGCTTCTTGAAATTCTACAACAGTATTTCAGAATATTCTTTCCAATTGTCGGCTTCTTTCCCAAAGGACAGTTATTGTTCGAAATAAATTATGTTGAATGAAAAAAAAATCATACACAATCGGATTGGCCTAAGGATTTACAGCATTTTCAACAGTTTGTTTGTCATATCAAGGCGGATAATGCATATATTTAAGTTTATCGTAATTCTATAACGATTCTGCAGATATTTCGTTTTTGAATTGATCGACTGCTTTCCCACGTGGCAATTATTGTTCAGTGGAGAGGAACGAATAAATCACGCCGCATGGACTTCGTTAAATGTAGAAAATGGAGTTGATCGATCCGGGGATCTCGAACTCGGCACCCCCGTGTATCTTGTCGGACTTGTTACCGACTGAATTTTCGAAATATATTGCATTTTGTAGTATGCCGTCTAGAATCAGATTATCTAGGATCTGGATGCTTATCACAAGCCAAAGTTTCCATCCGAGAAACCATTACATTTTACTTCAACCATATTCTTACCGGCACGATGTCGTAGATGAAGATTTGTTCAACACGATATAAGTCCATTGTGGTCCGGATCAAATCTATCTACAGATGCTTCTCAGTTCTTTCAGAGGCAAAGATCATTATATGACACTACGCGTAAAAGTAGGATCTAATTAGAGCATAGCTGGTTAAAATAAGGCGAAGTAAATAATGATGAATAAAACAAAAACAAATTCATAAACATTCCAATTGGCTTGTTGATTTACAACATTTTTAACAGTTTGTCACATCACGGCAGTCGAGGCATCTATGCATGCTAATTGTTATTCTAAAGCGGTTGTGCAATTGTTTATCAATCCATCTACTGCTTTCCCACATAACCATTATTGTTCATTGGTGAGGGAAAAACAAATCACGTTGCATAGACTTAATCCAATGTAGACGATGGAATTGGTCGATCCGGAATCTCGAACTGGGCACTATATGAAAAGTTGGCTCTAATCAGCACTCGATTGATTTTATATGTTTTTCTCCACAAGTTACGTGTAGTCTACGTCAAAACTAGCCACCTGCAGCCATTTGTATAAACGATGGTAAAACATACCCTCGGTTAAAATTAACCGACGGTTAAATTCGCGGTTAGGTAACCACGACGGTTTATTCGTTTGTATAAACGCGCTTTACTCAACGGTAACCTTACCAGAAATGGTATGTTTTAACCCACGGTTAAAGTTACCAAAAATCCCAAAATGCAACACAATCGTGACGTCATTTTCCCGCAAAGCTGTCAGATGAAAGGTAAATATAGATTGTTTATTTAGTCTGAATGATCCAGACGTAGATATTTCATTCTCCGCAACACAGTTACATCACATGGCCCCTCTCGGCGTGGGTTCAAATCCTGATGAGGGATATGAATTTTCATGAGAGGCAGTCTCCCGACTGACGGATTTTCATGAGAGGCAGTCTCCCGACTGACTTACGGAATGCCGATGGTTCTACCCGCCTTGACTTGCCCTTGTGGGCAGTTGAGTATGGGGTCTTCCTCCATCATTAAGAGTCGGGCATCGCTACATAACTGAAATAATGCTGATGTGATGTAAAACCCATATAAAGAAAAAAAACACAGTTACAGCTTAGATCATTCGAGTAAGTGTTCATTATGGTTTGCCTAAATAACACTTCGAGTAGGTACACAACTGTACTTATTACGTTATCGACAACAGCCCTAGAGATGAATTAACAATTGTCAAAACATGCTCGTCGTCAAATAGTGAATGGGGAAGAGAAGATTGCAACAGAAAACTATAAGGAACTAATGTATTAGCTACGTAAGGTAGCTTAGCTCCAAATAATCACTGTAAAAGCTATCTAACAATTGAGGTATGAAGTAATTTGTCTTTCCAAGCACGCCACACTTCCCTCAACAAACGATCGCCTGTTCATGTTTATACATGTACAATGTATGTCAAATGATATACTAAGTACGAAACGTGGATTTTAAATGTGACACATTGTCCTTGGTTACAGTATATATGTGTTCAAAACATTATTCATGAGCCACAGGGGGACCTGTGTAAGTGGACAAAGTGATGGACTCGTTACCCAAGGGTTCTGGGTTCAAGCCCACTGGTTTTGTACGAATATCATTTTACAAAACACTTCAGAGTCCTAGCCTGGTATCATTGCATCCCAGGAAGGGGTAATAAAACAATGTTGACACAGCTGTGGCAAACCGTGAGTTTCAATGTACATCCTATTACTCCATTAGGGAGTTTATGAATGGTTCAAACTAAAACAGGATTTTATAAGGCAATTAAAGAGTATAAGTTCTGCATTTCATTAGTGATGCGACAGAGATGTTGCATTGAAACTATTGGAGCACAAGTGAACACCATTATAGCTAATGGAAATAAATTTCTTAATTTGTCACACTATCTTCTATATTTTTCTGCTGCAGTTGTGACAAAGGAGGTTAGCATATAGTATAAAGTAGTAAATGAAAGCATTCTCAAACAATTCATTTTTTACATTTTTCAGAAGTTGTTTTTATATAATTTCAGCTTTTCAGTAACTGAAACAGAACATACATGAATGTCGACTCAAAACACATGTCCCTCTGTCAATCTCAGGTACAGTAAATGTATTTTGATCATCTAAATACCATTATTCTTCATAATGCCTTTAATACAACTCTTTTCCCAATTAAAAAAGGGCAAAACAAATCTTCAGGAAATAGCCCTTTTAACAAAGTGATAAATGCTCATCATGATCAATAATTGTTCCTTTTTTGTCACATGAAAAGATTGTGGGAGATACCCAAATATGAGAACAAACAAACATACATGTACATGTATTTCTAAAGATATCTAACTATTTCTGTGACTGTCTGCCAATGGTTTCTATGATGAAATGTTTTTGTGTCTTTGGAAGGCCTCTTTGCTTAATATTAATAAATATATTAATATATATACATATATTAAACAGTTCCATTACAAAGATCATTTCTTAATTGGGCCTGAGCTTCATTAAGTCAAAAGAAATACTGGTATTCCTCCTTATATATGAGGTCAGTTGGTATTTAACCATGTTGTTTGTATCACTCCCTCTAAACATGTCAAATGTACTCTATTATCTACTTATATTTTTGATTTTGCAGAAAGCAGGTATTCCAGGACAGCAGAAACTAGAGTAGACATGGAAAACTATTCTAAGAGTGTATTAAAGTGGACAACATTTCCAAGTTATTTCAATATCCATTCATGAAATATTTGTAGACAACATATTTCAATATTATTTTTCCTTCCAGTCTACATTGCGTGTTAAATAGAGGGAATATAATGCATGCTAGGGGCCTCTGTGGCTTAAGAGTAACAAACTTGAAATTGCATGACCCTTCTCTGCATGGGCTCAAATCCCTGGTGACTGCATTTGGATCTTCATGAGATAATCTTCTGACTGACAAGAAGAATGTGGAGGGTTCAATCTTGTCCATCCCTTATGGGCATTCATGTTTGGGGAATTTCTTCCTATAATTGTACTGGGCATCACAACATTTCAGAAATATTGACACAATGTAAAGTCCATATAAATAAATAAACCATGCTAAACACAAATCCTTTTTGTAGAATTTATCATAAATTATATTCTACAAGCAAATTTGATAAATGTAGGTCTTTGTAAGCTTCTGGACACTGTATGCTGTGCTGCATCTGAAAAAAAAGATGCATGTTCATTGAAAATTCAGTTTGAACTTTCAAACATAGTATAAAAATTAAAAGATCATCATGAAAACATGCCATATATTCTATTGTTAGTTAAGCAGGAGTGAACAGGAGTCATGGAGTATAATCTTATTTTAGGTGTTATCATTTTAGAGACTTTTCTTACCTATTCCTCAAGAGATATCATCTAGATTTGGAATTCTGTAAAGTCTGTCATTTAGTTTCATGTATACAGTGGAAAGATATGTTTTGTATAAAATGACCTATAATAAATATTATACTCAATACACTGTTGATTACTGTTTTTTTCTCAGTGTTTTAACTGCACAGTATTGTGTAGTGTTTATTGCTGTGTTAACATTTTTTCAGTTATATTACAGCTTATCTGAGTTTCACAAGAACTTATGCCAAATTCATAGAACCAGCCTTACCTGGATTTGAGCGTTTGACATGAAGGAAGGGTCTGCATGTGTACCAACTATCTCCAGAGATAACACTTTTGTCAGTCTGAAAATAAGAAACCTTTTTCCATCAGCCATGTGATCTATCTTAAACATATGTAACATGTGATGAAACAAAATAAACAGGTAAAGACCATGTCTTTGATCTACTATATATGAGCTTTGGAGGAAATTGTCTGCCATATAAAGTATAAACATCAATTCATAAAAAAGCAAATATATATCTTATTTCAAAAGTGGAATACTTAAAAGTATTTGATCTCAGATATAGGATTAAACCATTCCTTTCATTGTTTTACCTTTAAATGCACTTGAAGCAGAATACATAAGAAACCATTGTGACAATAAGTGAAATTGCTCAGCATGAGCTGCTTTAATGTTACATTTTATTCCCAATTTTATAGTCGAAAGGGCATTTCTCATAATTGATGTATTCTGATGTGATACTAGAACAGAACTCAGGTAACATGTACAAACGTTTAAAGAATGGTCAAAGTGATAGCTCTGCCATAATGGATCTTTGAAAGCAAAAGGAAACTATGTTATTTAAAGGACTTTCCTTCAAGACCAATTTCTCCTTTTATCAAAATGGTATGTAACTAAGATCCCTGTCATCTCTGTCTGGGTTAAGATCAATGAAGGCATATGGGTTTTCAAACAGATTTCTTGACTGTCATACGGAATGGAGATGGTTCTTCATTAAGGGCAGTTAAGCTTGTGGTCTTTCTCCATATCTGTTAATAACCATAAATCACAGCAATACTCAAATTCGCTGCCACTATGTCAATCTCAAACAAACACAATATGACTTTTCATGATCTCATAATTTTGTGTTCTTGGTGTGCTTTGAATTTCGAGATTCCTCAAAATCCCATGGGGAAACTGGTTTTAATGGTAATAAAACACTGATATGTGTTTTTTTCTAAATTAGAGCTGGACTACAACTCCCTACCTGCACATGATTGTACATGAACGGCGTTACGAGGAAATGTTTTTGTTTGTTATTGTTTCGTTTTCAGCAGGAAGTCCTCGAAAGGTAGAGGATAATCCCACGCAATAAAATGTACCGGATTGATAATCGAATAGCTTTTATCAAAAGTGAAAGTAGAGAACTAAACTTAAGAGACAACGCAAATGAAGTTGTTACTGTTAATGCGGGGTGCTTAATAGGCCCCATTATACAAGATCTTTTGTTGATGTCTACATGCTAAACAGGGGCCATGTCTCGTTACTTTTTCGTTAATCTAATTTCGTTGATTTAAACAATAAACAATGGTCTTACATGTCTTGTAAGCTTCTCTATGAAAAACTGGAGGGTCTGCGTAATTTTGTTTCCCCATAGCTGGTCAGTAGGCGGTCATATCGTCAAAAATTCGTTTGAAGCGGGGCCGAATTTACAAGATGGCGGCCATATTTAAAGCGGTAACTTTTCTGGTTAAACAACTTACCTTGGTCCTAGAGGTTGGTTAATTTTACCTGGGTTAATTCGCGGTTAAAGTTACCTGCGAGTTTTATACAAACGCTTACCGCGTTTTAACCAGGAATTTAACCCATGGTAAGATTTAACCGTGGGTTAAACTGTTTATACAAATGGCTGCAGGTCGGGTAGTACCCGTACATACTGGAGGTCATAGGCGTAGGAGCCGGGGGGGGCAGGGGGCCCGGCCCCCCAATGTCCAGACCGGGGGGGGGGCAGACTATACTTTGGCCCCCCAATATTCACAATGGCAAATGAAGATATTTGAAAAGAAAAAGAAAAGAAACGAAATTTAACTGCAGAATAAAAATGAATGTGTATTTTTGTGCTTTATCTAATTCCAATTCGCCTTTTGTAACGAACAATAACCAAAATCATTTTGACGTCATCATCGCAAATGACAATCTAAACACATCGGGTTTATCCAATGAAAACTCACCTCACAAAAATACCCGGGAAGTTTTGATTGACAAAAGCAATGATGTAATCGAATTTGTTCTAATGCGTCAGACTCAATATTGTCTTCAATTGTTAGCTAAAGCTTGAAGAATAATTTATTCTCGCTCCAACAGTAGATGAATCCGTGGTTGTGACAGTCAGCAGCCATTTGTATAAACAGTTTAACCCACGGTTAAATCTTACCATGGGTTTATTTCCTGGTTAAAACGCAGAAAGCGATTGTATAAAACTCGCAGGTAACTTTAACCGCGAATTAACCCAGGTAAAAGTAACCAACCTCTAGGACCAAGGTAAGTTGTTTAACCAGAAAAGTTACCGCTTTAAATATGGCCGCCATCTTGTAAATTCGGCCCCGCTTCAAACGAATTTTTGACGAAATGACCGCCAACTGACCAGCTATGGGAAAACAAAATTACGGAAACCCTCCAGATTTTCATCGAGAAGCTTACGAGACATGTAAGACCATTGTTTATTGTTTTAATCAACGAAATTTGTGTGTCGAAAAACTAACGAGACATGACCACTGTTTGGCATGTAGACATCAACAAAGGATCTCGTATAATGGGGCCCATTAAGCACCCTGCATTAACAGTAACAACTTCATTTGCGTTTTCTCTTAAGTTTAAAGTTCTACTTTCACATTTGATAAAAGCTATTCGATTATCAATCCGGTACATTTTATTGGGTGGGATTATCCTCTACCTTTCGAGGACTTCCTGCTGAAAACGAAACAATAACAAACAAAAACATTTCTTCGTAACGCCGTTCATGTACAATCATGTGAAGGTAGGGATTTGTAGATCAGTTCTTATTTAGAAAAAGCACCTATCAGTGTTTTTATTACCATTAAAACCAGTTTCCCCATTGGATTTTGAGAAATGTCGAAATTCAAAGCACACCAAGAACACAAAACTATGAGTTTATGAAAAGTCACATTGTGTTTGTTTGAGATTGACATAGTGGCAAAGAATTTGAGTTTTGTTGTGATGTATGGTTATTAACAGATGGAGAAAGACCACAATCTTAACTGCCCTTATGGAAGAACCATCTCCATTCAGTATGTCAGTCAAGAAATAATCTGTTTGAAAATCCATATGCCTTCATTGATCTTAACCCAGACAGAGAGGACAGGGATCTTAGTAACATACCATTTTGATAAAAGGAGAAATTGGTCTTGAAGGAAAGACCTTTAAATAACATTGTTTCCTTTTGCTTTCAAAGAACCAGTATGGCAGAGTTATCACTTTGACCATTCTTTAAACATTTGTACATGTTGCCTGAGTTCTGTTCTAGGCTAGGAAGTGAGTCTTGCCCAAAGACACTCCACACAAATATATGCAAACATCAGGTTTTGACTCGATTGTTGAACCTGTTGTCCAATTTCAAGTCCATGACACTAACTTACTATTACTCACCATCAGTTGATTAGGTCTTCTGCTGAAGGTACATTACAGTGTGTTCATATGAAGGAATGAGTTAACAGTATTAACCCTCTTCCTCAATTTGGATTTTGAGTGTTGCCAAAAATGATCACATGAGGACACATCAATTATTGGAAATGCCCTTTGACTATGATATTGGGAAATAAATGTAACATTTAAAGCAGCTCATGCTGAGCAATTTCACTTATTGTCACAATGGTTTCTTTTGTCTTCTGCTTCAAGTGCAATTAAAGGTAAAACAATAAAAGGAAGGGTTTAATCTTATATGAGTATATCTAACATCAATTACTTTAGGTATTCCACTTTTGAAATTAAAATATATATTTACTTTTTTATGAATTCATGTTTGTAATTTATATGGCAGACAATTTCCTCAAAAGCTTATATAGTAGATCAAAGACATAGTATTTACCTGTTTTTTTTGTTTGTTTCATCACATGTTACATATGTTTAAGATAGATCACATGACTGATGGAAAAGGGTTTCTTATTTTCAGATTGACAAAGGTGTTATCTCTGGAGATAGTTGGTACAAATGCAGCCCATTCCTTCATATCCAATACTCAAAGCCAGGTGAGGCTGATTCTATGAATTTGAGTTCTTGTGAAACTTAGATAAGCTGTAATATAACTGAAAAAATGTTGACACAGCAATAAACACTTAACAATACTGTGCAGTTAAAGCATTGAGCAAAAAAAACAGTATGTATTGATTATAATATTTATTATAGGTCCTTTTATACAAAACATAACTCTCCACTGTATACATGAAACTAAATGACAGACTTGATAGAATTCCAAATCTAGATGATATCACATGAGGAATAGGTAAAAAAAGTCTCTTAAATGATAACACCTCAAATAAGATTATACTACATGACTCCTGCTCTCTTTTGTTATACCAAATATAACTTACAATTGAAAATATGGCATGTTTTCATGATGATTTTTTAATCTTTATACTATGTTTGAAAGTTTTAAACTAAATTTTCAATGAACATGCTTCTTTTTTTTCAGATGCAGCACAATATACAGTGTCCAGAAGATTACAAAGACCTACATTTATCAAATTTGCTTGTACAATATAATTTATGATAAATTTTACAGAAAGGATTTGTGTTTAGCATGGTTTATTTATTTATATGGACTTGACATTGTGTCAATATTTCTGAAATGTTGTGATGCCCAGTACACTTTAAGGAAGAAATACCCCAAACTTGAATGCCCATAAAGGTTGGAGAAGCAAGATAGAACCATCCACATTCTTCTTGTCAGTCAGAAGATTATCTCATGAAGATCCAAATGCGGTCACCCGGGATTTGAACTCATGCTGAGAAGGGTCATGCAATTTCAAGTTTGTTACTCTTAAGCCACAGAGGCTCCTAGCATGCATCATATTCCCTCTATTTAACACACAATGTAGTCTGGCAGGAAAATATTGAAGTATGTTGTCTTCAAATATTTCATAAATGGATATTGAAATAACTTGGAAATGTTGTCCACTTTAATACACTCTTAGAATAGTTTTCCATGTCTACTCTAGTTTCTGCTGTCCTGGAATATCTGCTTTCTGCAAAATCAAAAATATAAGTAGATAATAGAGTACATTTGACATGCTTAGAGGGAGTGATACAGACAACATGGTTAAATACCAACTGACCTTATATATAAGGAGGAATCCCAGTATTTCTTTAGACTTAATGAAGCTCAGGCCCAATTAAGAAATGATCTTTGTAATTAAACTGTTTCATATGATACCAAGCAAAGAGACCTTCCAAAGACACAATAACATTTCATCATAGAAACCATTGTCAGTCACTGAAATAGTTAGATGTCTTTAGAAATACATGTACATGTATGTTTGTTCTCATATTTGGGTTTCTCCCACAATCTTTTCATATGACAAAAAAGGAACAATAAATAATCATGATGAGCATTTATCACATTGTTAAAATGGCTATTTCCTGAAGATTCGTTTTACCCTTTTGTTGAATTGGGAACAGAGTTGTATTTAAGGCATTATGAAGAATACTGGTATTTAAATGAACAAATCAAAGCAAAGAAAAATAGGTGTAGAAAAAAAAACAATGAAAAAGTACAACTGATTAAGTATAGGGAGATTTTCTCATTCAAACTGTCTCATTGATAAAAAAATCCATATTGCCATGCATTTCTATATTACAATCACACATATATCAAAGTTTATTTCCTATATGTACCATGACCTATAGTACATGTATACTTAAAATAATATATCAAAATACATTTACTATACCTGAGAATTACAGAGGGACTTGTGTTCTGAGTCGACATTCATGTATGGTCTGTTTCAGTAACTAAAAAGATGAAAATATATAAAAACAACTTCAGAAAAATGGAAAGACAAATTGTTTAACAATGCTTTCATTTACAACTTTATACTATATGCTTACCTCCTTTATCACAACTGCAGCATAAAAATATAGAAGATAGTGTGTCAAATAAAGAAATCTATTTCCATGAGCTATAATGGTGTTCACTTTTGTTCCAATAGTTTCAATGCAACACCTTTTTGGCATTATTAATAAAATGCAGAACTTATACTCTTTAATTGCCTTGTAAAATCCTGTTTTAGTTTGAACCATTCATTAACTCCCTAATGGAGTAATAAGATGTACATTGAAACTCATGGTTTTCACAGCTGTGTCAACATTGTTTTATTAGTTTTATTACCCCTTCCTGGGATGCAACTATACCAGGCTAGGACTCTGAAGCGTTTTGTAAAAGGATATTCGTACAAAACCAGTGGGCTGGAACCCAGAAACCTTGGGTAACGAGTCCATCACCTTATCCACTTACACAGGTCCCCCTATGTCTCATGAATCATGTTCTGAACACATATATACTGTAACAAAGGACAGTTTTTCACATTTAAAATCCACATTTCATACTAAGTATATCATTTGACATACATTGTACATGTATAAACATGTACAGGTGATCGTTTGTTGAAGGAAGTGTGGCGTTCGTGGAAAGACAAATTGGTTTATACCTCAATTGATAGATAGCTTCCACAGTGATGATGTGGAGCTTAGCTACCTTACGTAGCTAACACACTAATTCCTTATAGTTTTCTGTTGCAATTTTCTTTTCCCCATTCACAATTTGACGACGAGCATGTTTTGACAATTGTTATTTCATCTCTTGTAGGGCTGTTTTCGATAACGTAATAAGTACAGTTGTGAACCTACTCGAAGTGGAGAATGAAATATCTACGTCTGGATCATTCAGACTAAATAAACAATCAATATTTACCTTTCACCTGACAGCTTTGCGGGAAAATGACGTCACGATCATGTTGCATTTTTGGAATTTTGGTAACTTTAACCGTGGGTTAAAACATACCATTTCTGGTAAGGTTACCGTTGAGTAAAACGTGTTTATACAAACGATTTAACCGTCGTGGTTACCTAACCGCGAATTTAACCGTCGGTTAATTTTAACCGAGGGTATGTTTTACCATCGTTTATACAAATGGCTGCTGGTCGCTGCTACTTCATATATAAATCAATACATTTGATTTCCGCGTAAGATCGAGACCTAGCATATCCTTTTTTTTAATTTTTTTTCTTATTATTATTATTGTTAAAGATACACATTTTCATACGCTTTCTTTTAATTCTCATAATGTTATTGAATTTGTAAATGCATGAAGAGTCATTAAAAAGTTTAGGAACATTTATTCTTAGACCGGTCTTCATCCTAAGTTGCCCCCCCCCCCCCACCCAATGTTGAAAACGCTCCTACGCCTATGGAGGTGGTTGTAGTGACCTTGCGTCGCTATGACGTTATAGTCATCGATAACAGCAACGTCCCACGACAAAATGTTTAAATTGGATTTATACCGACAGTCTTTATCATACAGCTTCAGACCTTCTTTACACTCGACGACGAGATGTCCGTCACCAATAAATACACATCCTTGTGCACAGTATTGCTTTAGATCTGTCTGTTCCTTTTTACCTGTAACTTCTATATTCAGTAGCGACTTCGGGAAGGACCTCCTGTCACTCACCTGTTTATCCAACCCAGCATTGTTACGTACCGATGTCGGGGCGGATCTACTCTTTCGGTCTCTTTATCGAACCCGGCCTTATTCGGTACCGGGGCGGATCTACTCTGCCCGATCTGTTTGCCGGTAACAAGGGTCCCTAACGAGTTTAACTGGTCGATCACGTCTGTCAGTATCTCGTTGGGTTCTAGTCGAATATCTATGGGAGAGATATCGTCCTGTATATGCGTCAGGATCTTCTCAAACTCCTCGTTTTGTGAAGAAACCTTGTTCATACCAACAAACATGACGTCATCTTCCCGCAATTTTTGACATTCGATCAGGGATTTGTTAAGGTCGCCGATTTGAATTAAAATATTCTTTAACATCGCATCATGGCCATCTATTTCTTTTGAAATTTGGTTTTCAAATTCTCGAATTTCTCGGGTCATCTTTTGTTCTAGCTTGTCGAACTTGTCGTTTATGTCTTTACGGATCTTCTGCAAATCATTCAGGCATGTCTGGATGTTTCCCTTAATGGACGTCTTGTCGGCTCGTCTACTTGTTTGAAGGCTGTTGAATTTTTTATTAATATCGGACAGTTCTTTCATAGCTGTCTTGAACGAGTTGTTGATACTTGATTTCTCCTTCTTCACTTGACGGGACACATCAGCTGTTCGGCATTTTGCATGGTTCGTCACCTTACAAATATTGCAAATGACCTGTTGATGCTCTTCACAGATTAATTCCATGATGAATGTTTTGTGTGTATCACATAGCATGATTGGGGGAACTTGTTTTCTCTGAATGGATCCGGATGGGACGGCACTTCCGGTCAGAATTCGCTGATCCCGGGTCGCCTTGGACCCTTTGTGAGGACGTTCACATGCCTGGCATAGGTACTCATTGCATACGGTACAGTAGGACATGCCTTCTGATATAATATTCTGAGTGAGGCAAACGTCGCAATTATGGTCAAAGATCTGGTCTGACCCTTTGTTTATAGATCGGGACCCGCTCGCCATGGTGTTGTAACGCCAGAAGATCGCTGGAACAGAAACATTAACAGGAATGATTTATTGTCAACACTGTTCTTTAAAGTGGGAGTGATTAAGGGAAGAGGTAAATAGGGAAGTTCGGTGAAAATGTACGGAGGGTTTGAAAGGGAGGGAGGTTTAGGAGAAGCGGGGTTGAAGGTTATGACTTGAATCAGTCGTATGAAATCTTAAGTCTCATCTTTACTATAAAAGGGCACTCATAACATATGTTTAACTTATACAACAAAACAAATATATCCATTTGCACATAGCGAGGTACGGTAGCTGCTGCTATGGAGTTTATTTGCATCAATAGTAATACATGTTCTTACAAATGGTTTGATTAACATATGAGTGAAATATAAATACATGTACTATGAGTTGTACATGTATGCGATGTAGTATCCACCTCACGGAATGAACGCGACGTCCAGCCAAAAAAACAGAGAATTTGCTCTGAAAAAGCTGTGCCCCTAACAAGTTCAACGTCCATCTCAGTGGCATACGAGGGACTTCATACCATAAACTCATGACATAAACGAATCAAACATAACTAAATACTCGTCCTATGAAAGTTTGACTTTCCGACTTAGTGTGCTCGCTAGAACTGCCACATATTCATTACATTAACTTACAAGCGACATCGAGCTCTGTTCTGATTGGTCAGCCTTTCATAACAACTTGTCACAACACATTTCAGGTGCGTTTCTATAAGACAAAACTTTTCCGCTATACTACGTAACGCGGAAAAGAAATAGTCTCATCTTTACTATAAAAGGGCACTCATAACATATGTTTAACTTATACAACAAAACAAATATATCCATTTGCACATAGCGAGGCACGGTGGCTAGAACTACTTCAAAGATAGAAAGAGAGCACTACACACCTACATTACCAAGCTTTGAGATACGTTTAAACGTTTCTGCAAAGAATCAGCAACGTACATGTCTTTAGCCTGATCAGTCTTCCACCTACCATGTTTTTTAAGACATCTACTGTCAACGTCATTATTCGCAGCAGCAGTTACCCCTCCAGCTCTCATTGAATGGAGGCCAATATTAAGATTAGGGTCTATATTATTGAAAAGCTCTCTGACACATTCCCTTACCCCAGTGTAACTCATTTTGTTATCTTTCACGATAAGTTTACAACAATTTTTTGAACGATTAACAGCTTTAAACAGAAAGGATTCTGATGTACATGTTAGATTTGCTAAACGCATATAACGTTGTAACATATTTACTGGACAAGCTGAAGTACTACCTTTGCAAACCAGAACTTCTGACCCATTTCTGTATTGGTCTGTTTTACTATGTGGGATGACTAACTTCAAATGATTGTTTTCAAACAACAAATGCTTACATCTTATATTGCTCATTTCGTCAAATCTGAGAAAAGCTGCATAACTTAAAACAACTATTCATAAATTTCTAACAATAAGTAGATCTTCTGTATCTCGGAACGAATCACAGAGCTGGATTGAATGCTCCGTCGTAACGATCTCTTTTTTGGTAGTAGGTTTTCTAACGGTCCTTTTCGCAGATTCTAATATACTTTTCACGAAGTGGTTCTCTGTGGGATCGATGTAATTGTTCATATGGTGAGCCCATCTGATGCCATAAAACGCACTAGACACTGCATGATATGACTTAGTTGAATTCAGCAATTCGGAAAAGAACAATGCCACTATTACAGGATTTGCAGGAACAGATGTGTAGTTATTTGACTCACAGTATTTCACCCAGGATTTGAACGCGTACTTGTATTTGACCGATGTCGAGGTACTTCTACTTCAAACAATATTTACACACATCCTTTTTAACACGTCATCATCTACCCGGGCATCTGCGTCTATAAGCTGACGTTCAATATTGGCTTTCAATCCTAAATCTGAAATTAAATGATAACTCATTTTACATTATTCGCCCTTCTCTATATCTATCGGAATCTGCCCCTTAATCAATTTTCAATTTTTAATGCTATCATGTCGAATTTCAAAGGATTCGTTCCAAATATACCATTGAAACCAGACCCTCGAGAAATGACATTTTCTCTTGGTAGAATTACATGCTTGACCACAAAAGGTTTTAACACACTTTCTGGTTGGCTTAAAAGTGACCAAAACGGAGCAGATTCCCATCTCGGAACAATGAGAGTCCCACAAGCATTATCTGCAATGAATTTATTTACAACCTTCGCCGCCAATTTGGGAGGCGGTACACACCAATTGGTTTCTCCAGCCCAACACTTTGTAAAGGCATTAATTGCTTCACAGTCTGGACACCACCACTTACTGTTGAACCTAGCGCATTTTGAATTTAGATTTGTGGCGAATCTATCAATTGTATAAGGTCCCCAGTGGGAATTGAAATACATGAAAACATCATCATTTATATACCAATCGTCGTTATCGTAAGTACGACTCATTTTATCTGCCAAAGTGTTATCTTCCCTTCGTACCCAATGAGGAACAAGGCTGGTTTTAATACCTTCGCTAAATGAATCAATTCCAAGAAACAGATCATGCAATATTGGATTTTTGCTATTTTTCTGCAGTATACTTGCTACATTCATATTGTCACAATAAACACCTACTGTCTTGCCCTTGATTAGAGTTACATTACTCTTTATCACTCTCTCAATCGAGGCCAATTCACGTCATGTTGAACTCGGCAACATTTCAGATTTACTCCAGATTCCACACATTTCTGAACCTTCAACTAAGGTACCCGCACAAAGGGCAACATACCCGCCGTAACCATAGGCGGAAGCATCAGAAAAGCAATTGACGTCACAAGTCATAAATCTTTTGATACATACGCCAGTGTTATTCAAACTGTAACAATTCTCTTTCCAGTACCGTAGTTCCTCCATACCTCCTACAGACATAAATGTATGAATTCAAATTCAGACGCATATCAATGCATCCGTACACTACCCGAGTATTAGCAAAAACTTTATTCCCTATTCCATTACTCATAGAAACAATCTGGCCTACTATACCTGACAGGAAACGGACTTTCACAATGTTAAGCTTGTTTGATCCAATTTGATAGAAGCAAGATTCTAAGCTTTTCAGTAATCTATCGACCCTTTCCTTGGTACATTCCGCTTTCCAATGACCTGGTCTGCCACACATAAAACATAGTCCTGGCTTTCTTCCCCTTCCCACAATAGTTGGAATGTTGTTTCCACCATGACCTGCATTCGACCCATTGTAAGACGAACCCTGGATGCTGGAATTATAAACATAAGGACGAAAGTGGCGGTTTCCGTTGACTTTTTTGTGCTTCCTCTGAGCCCTCGACTCAGCCCTTAACATTTTCCTTTCGTCATCCGAATCCGAGGCAAGAGGATTTGCCTGATACTCGTTTGCAACGGACCACCCCAAATCCGAGGAATCTGCTAGTTTAATAAGTTTTTGTCTATTATGCAGTAAATTCATACCTGCTACAATGCTCTCAGCAGCTGCATCTTCACTTCCATTCCCGAGTGCTGTTTCCGCCTCCTTCAATTTAGAGCTGACCGACGGACCGACCGAGGGACCGACGGACCGACGGACGGACAGACCGACGGACGGTCCGACCGACGGATCGACGGACCACCCCAAATCCGAGAAATCTGCTAGTTTAATAAGTTTTTGTCTATTATGCAGTAAATTCATACCTGCTACAATGCTCTCAGCAGCTGCATCTTCACTTCCATTCCCGAGTGCTGTTTCCGCCTCCTTCAATTGAGCTGACGGACGGACGGACGGACGGACGGACGGACCGACCGACCGACCGACCGACCGACCGACCGACCGACCGACTGACCCGACCGAACGACCGACCGACCGACCGACTGACTGACCGACCGAAGGACCGACCGACCGACCGACTGACCGACCAACCGACTGACCGACGGACCGATCGACCGGCCGACCGACGGACCCCTTCCCGCAATAGTTGGAATGTTGTTTCCACCATGACCTGCATTCGACCCATTGTTAGACGAACCCTGGATGCTGGAATTATAAACAAAAGGACGAAAGTGGCGGTTTCCGTTGACTTTTTTGTGCTTCCTCTGAGCCCTCGACTCAGCCCTTAACATTTTCCTTTCGTCATCCGAATCCAAGGCAAGAGGATTTATCTGATACTTATTGCAACGGACCACCCCAAATCCGAGGAATCTGCCAGTTTAATAAGTTTTTGACTATTATGCAGTAAATTCATACCTGCTACAATGCTCTCAGCAGCTGCATCTTCACTACCATTCCCAATGCTGTTTCCGCCTCCTTCAATTTAGAGCTGACCGACGGACGGACCGAGGGACCGACGGACCGACGGACAGACAGACCGACGGACGGTCCGACCGACGGATCGACGGACCACCCCAAATCCGAGGAATCTGCTAGTTTAATAAGTTTTTGTCTATTATGCAGTAAATTCATACCTGCTACAATGCTCTCAGCAGCTGCATCTTCACTACCATTCCCGAGTGCTGTTTCCGCCTCCTTAATTTAGAGCATACGGACTGACGGACTGACGGACCGACGGACCGACCGACCGACCGACCGACCGACCGACGGACCGACCGACGGACTGACGGACTGACCGACCGAATGACCGAATGACCGACCGACCGACGGACCGACCAACGGACCGACCAACGGACCGACTGACCGCCCGACCGACCGACCGACGGACGGACCGACGGACGGACCGACCAACGGACCGACGGACCGACCAACGGACCGACGGACCGACCGACGGACCGACCGACGGACCGTTCGACCGGCCGAAACCGATCAACCGGCCGACCGACGGACCCCTTCCCGCAATAGTTGGAATGTTGTTTCCACCATGACCTGCATTCGACCCATTGTTAGACGAACCCTGGATGCTGGAATTATAAACAAAAGGACGAAAGTGGCGGTTTCCGTTGACTTTTTTGTGCTTCCTCGACTCAGCCCTTAACATTTTCCTTTCGTCATCCTGATACTTATTGCAACGGACCACCCCAAATCCGAGGAATCTGCTAGTTTAATAAGTTTTTGTCTATTATGTAGTAAATTCATACCTGCTACAATGCTCTCAGCAGCTGCATCTTCACTTCCATTCCCGAGTGCTGTTTCCGTCTCCTTCAATTTAGAGCTGACGGACTGACGGACTGACGGACCGACGGACCGACGGACCGACGGACCGACGGACCGACTGACCGACCGACCGACCGACCGACCGACCGACCGACCGGCGGACGGACTGACCGACCGAAGGACCGACCGACCGACTGACCGACCGACCGATCGACCGGCCGAAACCGATCGACCGGCCGACCGACGGACCCCTTCCCGCAATAGTTGGAATGTTGTTTCCACCATGACCTGCATTCGACCCATTGTTAGACGAACCCTGGATGCTGGAATTATAAACATAAGGACGAAAGTGGCGGTTTTCGTTGACTTTTTTGTGCTTCCTCTGAGCCCTCGACTCAGCCCTTAACATTTTCCTTTCGTCATCCGAATCCGAGGCAAGAGGATTTGCCTGATACTCGTTTGCAACGGACCACCCCAAATCCGAGGAATCTGCTAGTTTAATAAGTTTTTGTCTATTATGCAGTAAATTCATACCTGCTACAATGCTCTCAGCAGCTGCATCTTCACTACCATTCCCGAGTGCTGTTTCCGCCTCCTTCAATTTAGAGCTGACGGACCGACGGACCGACGGACCGACGGACCGACGGACCGACGGACCGACGGACCGACGGACCGACAGATGGACCGACCGACGGACCGACCGATGGACCGACCGACAGACAGACAGGTAGACAGACAGGTAGACAGACAGGTAGACAGACAGGTAGACAGACAGGTAGACAGACAGGTAGACAGACAGGTAGACAGACAGGTAGACAGACAGATAGACAGACAGATAGACAGACAGGTAGACAGACAGGTAGACAGACAGGTAGACAGACAGGTAGACAGACAGGTAGACAGACAGGTAGACAGACAGGTAGACAGACAGGTACAGACAGGTAGAAAGGTGTACAGGTGTACAGGTAGAAAGGAAGAAAGGCAGACAAGTAGAAAGGTGAACAGGTAGAAAGGCGGACAGGTAGAAAGTTGGACAGGTAGAAAGGTGGACAGACAGACAGACAGACAGAGAGGTAGAAAGGCGGTCAGGTAGAAAGGAGGACATGTAGAAAGGCGGAAAGGTAGAAAGGCGGACAGGTAGAAAGGCGGACAGGTAGAAAGGCGGACAGGTAGAAAGGCGGACAGGTAGAAAGGCGGACAAGAAGAAAGGCGGACAGGTAGAAAGGCAGACAGGTAGAAAGGCGGACAGGTAGAAAGGTGAAGGGTTAGAAATGCGGACAGGTAGAAAGGTGGACAGGTAGAAAGGTAGAAAGTCGGACAGGTAGAAAGGCGGACAGGTAGAAAGGTGGACAGGTAGAAAGGCGGACAGACAGGCAGTGACATTTTAATCACGAGCATTATTTCAAACAATACACACATGTATAAAGGATATTTAACCAATTGAATATATTATTTCCTTTGTAATTATGTATCAATAAGATCGTCTGCTTGAAAACCCAGCAAAGTAGTCTGCCAGTTACATTACGCGCTGTTTGTTGACAACCTTAAAAACGAGTAGGGACACGTTCTTAATGGCGGCGCGAATCGATTTGTGATTTATCTGCATTAAGGCAACCCATGTTTCATACTTCGACCTACAGATCTGAAGTTCTGAGTCCGAATCCCCTTATGACTGGAGTCAGTTGGAGGAATTCTTTAAAATCGGATTATAATAAAAAGATCAACCATTTAAATGTCACCAGACGATATATCATTTGCGGGTGTGAATCGGAAGCGAGAGTTTAAATGAAAACGCTAGGTTTACTACAAATTAACGAGAACATATAATTAAAGCAATGCTTACCTAATGTCCCGAACATTAACAAACTCAAATTTCGTAGTTTCGTGATGATCCTATGTTTCCCACAACTTCATTTAAAGTTTAATTCACTCCGGACCTTCCTAAACACTGCCCGTGGATCGTACGACGCAGTAAAATTCCCCTCAACAAATAACTTCCTCTTACGTCTTCAGAGCGGTTTAAAGGTGTATGTTCACACATGAGACACTTTGCAAGTCGATGAAACTATAAAGTTAATATTGCTAACTTTTAAATGTAAAAATGTTACCGTACGCGAAGTTCCTCAAAACGTGTCAATATATCGTAGTATGCACAGACGTTATGTGTCAATATATCGTAGTATGTATAGACGTCATGTGTCAATATATCTTAGTATGTACAGACGTTATGTGTCAATATATCGTAGTATGTACAGATGTTATGTGTCAATATATCATAGTATGAACAGACGTTATGTGTCAATATATCGTAGTATGTACAGACGTTATGTGTCAATATATCGTAGTATGTACAGACGTTATGTGTCAATATATCGTATTATGTATAGACGTTATGTGTCAATATATCGTAGTATGTACAGACGTTATGTGTCAATATATCGTAGTATGTACAGACGTTATGTGTCAATATATCGTAGTATGTACAGACGTTATGTGTCACTATATCGTAGTATGTACAGACGTTATGTGTCAATATATCGTAGTATGTACAGACGTTATGTGTCACTATATCGTAGTATGTACAGACGTTATGCGTCAATATATCGTAGTATGTACAGACGTTATGTGTCAATATATCGTAGTATGTACAGACGTTATGTGTCAATATATCGTAGTATGGACAGTCGTTATGTGTCAATATAGCGTAGTATGTACAGACGTTATGTGTCAATATATCGTAGTATGTACAGATGTTATGTGTCAATATATCATAGTATGTACAGACGTTATGTGTCAATATATCGTAGTATGTACAGATGTTATGTGTCAGTATAGCGTAGTATGTACATACGTTATGTGTCAATATATCATAGTATGTACATACGTTATGTGTCAATATATCGTAGTATGTTCAAACGTCATGTGTCAATATATCGTAGTATGTACAGACGTTATGTGTCAATATATCGTAGTATGTACAAACGTTATGTGTCAATATATCGTAGTATGTACAAACGTCATGTGTCAATATATCGTAGTATGTACAGTCGTTATGCATCAATATAGCGTAGTATGTACAGACGTTATGTGTCAATATATCGTAGTATGGACAGACGTTATGCATCAATATATCGTAGTATGTACAGACGTTATGTGTCAATATATCGTAGTATGTGCAGACGTTATGTGTCAATATATTGTAGTATGTACAGACGTTATGCGTCAATATATCGTAGTATGTACAGACGTTATGCGTCAATATATCGTAGTATTAGACCTTGAGCCAGGAAAGGTCTTGCTCCCCCCAGGGGGAATTTTAAAGGTTATGTTTTTCTTGACCCTCTAGCTATGGGGCATAAGCAGACGAAATATTGCAAAGTTCCGTTGGGGCTTTACGGAGTTATGGGACTTTGAAAATGGGCTTATCAGCAATATATAGCCTATATGAGAAAATCTTTAAATTTCTTCTCCTTTTAATCCATAAGTTCTAGGGCTTTAATATTTGGTATGTAACATCATCTATTGGTCCTCTACCAAGTTTGTTCATATCATGACCGCTGGGCCAAAAATGGCCCTGCCCTAGGGGCTTATCAGTTTTACATTGCCTTAATTATATAGAAAAAGGTTTAAACATCTTCGTTTTCTAAGGAACCATTTGACCTAGGGTTTTAATATTTGGTATGTGGCATTATCTATTGGTCCTCGTCAAATTTTGATAAGATCATGACATTTGGGCCTTAAATGGCCCCGCCCTAGTTCTTATCAGTTTAGCATAGCCTTATATAGGAAAATATTTAAAAATCTTTTTCTTTAGAGCCAAAGAGCCTAGAGCTTTGATATTTGGTATGAAACATCATCTACTGTTCCTCTACCATGCTTGTTAGAATGATGACCGCTGGGCCAAAACTGGACCCGCCCGAGGGGCTTATCAGTTTTACATTACCTAGCAATTCATCGTTTTATCTTTAGCTTATCAAACAAGATATAGGGAAGTGTTACAATAGCCTGAGAGTTGTTAACTGCCGATCCAAGCTGTAACTCTGTTTCTTAGATATGAAATATCTACGTCTGGATCATTCGGACCAGAGAGTCGCACAATATTCAACAAGTTTAATACGCTGATTGTGCACCTTTAATAAAACTGTCGACCCGTGGAAAATTACCAGATATATGTTTTGTGGTTGGCCCTAGATACTTTATCAACACTCGTTAAACCCGATCTTTCATGGACGAGATTGTATAATGCTGACACGAATTGATTTCCTCATACGTTGCTTATAACGAGATCCTTCTTCTTTTATCACGTTTATTACAGTCAAAGTGAAAATAAACTTCAGCACAATTCAGAATTGCTCTCTATTCGTTACTGAATGTTCTTGATAAAGGGACTTACTCAGAGTTTTATACTCTTGGGGTAATAAACGTTAAAGGCACATAAAAGGAGATTAATGCTATATCAAGTTATATAATTTGGTGAACTTTTGGTCAGGTTCAAATAATTATCACACAACTTAAATGTGACAGCCAACAAGAAATAACCCAGATTAACCAGTTTAATAATTCAGATTGTGTGATTTTTTTTTTGCCCCTGACCTTGACAGATGATACACAAATGTTTGAACCGACCAATCAGAATTCGTTATTTTGAATATGTAATAAACAGGTTGTTGATAAACATGATTGAATTGGAGACAACTATATTTCAAGCACAAAATAACTTATGTTAAAGGAGTCTATGTAATAGGGTCTCAATGCATTCGTAAATTAATTCTCATGAATTTGATGAACATGATAAAAAAACTCCATATATTTTTTCAGTAATTTATTTGCACTCCTCTCCTTTTATGTGCCTTTAAAGTGTTGATATGCATTGTAAATCAACCAATTCTTATTTTCAATATTTATTTACTTCTGTATGCTTAAATCCTGTTGTTGTTGTTGTTGTTGTTGTTGTCGTCCATCTTGTTGTTGTTTTTGTTTGTTCAACAATGTGCAGTGAGTCGTCGCGTCTGACTGCTCTTCTGTGGGAAGGCCGTTTTATAAACAGACGCCGAAACTCTTTCTCCCGCACCTTGTTAGCAAGAGCGGTTAAATGTTTCCTAAGACTCGAGTGACAGTGGTATCTAGAAAGAGCATCTCATAAGTTTATATACACACAAACACGGTTTCGCAGCCATCTTGTTTTGCGAGTAAACAAACAGTCACGTGACAAACGCCCACTGTAATTGCATTGCGTAAAGGGGTTGTTCTACGCAAAATGTCTTCTATAACACCCCAAAAAATAAAGAAATGATATAGACAGTTATAAAATTTGATATTTTTTCTATCATAAAACAGATCTTTTTCCTTATCTTTCATCCAAAATAACGTTGAACATGTTGCAGTAATTATTGTACCGTGACACGTCGTAGTTTTCACTACTGATATTTATAAGACGACGGGTCGTGCATTTAGGGCCACATTTAGTCCAAAAGAGCTTCTAACTTCTTAAAACGTGTTCACCGAATTTGAGTTTACAACACAGTCCCTTAGTTTCATCAAATTTTGTCCTTACAGAGAAAGAATTTACACTGACTCTCATATGTGGCTTTACATTTGTTTGTTCAAAAAGAATCCTGCAGGTAGATTTATAACGTACGAAATTTTACTAAAACTCTACTACTATAGAAAACTTCCAATCCCTTTGGCAACAATTCTCTGGACTTTTCAAATGAAACCCGAAAGACCGCCTTCATCCAAGCACCAGCCTGGTTTGTTTACAAACATCACAACATTGCCGGTTTTTTAAAGCATTTGCTCCAAACCCAGAAGCTTTCTGCTATCATATATATTCAAATGGAAATGCTTCTGACCAAAGACATAATAAACATATGTTTATTAGGTCTCTGTTCTGAAAAACCAATTACAGTGAACCCTCATTTATCCGAACACGTCCGTTCCCAACAAAATGTCCGGTTTACCAAATAATCCGGACTAATGAAGCAGAGCATGTTCTTATTCACATTAAGACATAAACGGTCTGTATGAGCGATGTATGCATATAACCCTTTAGCAAACACCAAATTGTCGACCGTCCCAAATTGAAAGAGTTTGCAGAAGACATATCAAAACGTGATGAAATTCAAAGATTATCTTCTGATATGACAGAAAACATTGTGGGAAAAGGAGAAATTGCTCGGCACGAGCAATTTCTCCTTTACCCACAATGTTTTCAAAAGTCGTCTGCAATAAACTGGTCAAATAATTCCGTTCCCTTACAATTTTGTTCGGATTGCGAGACATCCGGATAATCGGGGTCCGGATAAACGAGGGTTCACTGTACCTACACATGCTTCTGGATTATTTAGAGCCTTATGGCATGGTACAGGCAAATAAATGATGAAATATAGATGATGAGTATGTTGCTCATTTTGTCCAGCTCATTGACTTATAGTCAGACAATTGAGGTCTTTCAGAATCATCAAAAGACAGTCCCAATCAGGTGTATTCCCCATATTAGTTTGTTCATTACGTTTTAATTCGAAATTTGGGCGACATTGGTGCAGTGGTAGAGCGTCTGGCTATTGTACCGAGGGTCCCGGGTTCGAATCCCTATTAGGCGAGTTGAAAATAATTCCGGGACTAACCCACAAAACCTGCGCGTTACTGGTTTAATATCCAGGAAGCAGTCATCGAGAGTGGCTTTGAACAAGCTTTAAGCTTTCTTCACAATCGATGTAATACAAATATGTTGAACTGGTGAATGGTGAACTGAAAATAGCCTATGTAATAAGGACTCAATATTTATGTGACCAAGGAGCAATAAAGAAAAATTCGGAAAAGATCACAACTTTCATTAACTCTTTCCTTCTAATTTGATTTCGGGCAGATCTTACTAGCAATTACAGACAATAATTAAAAAAATATAAAATTCCAGCTTGTTTGTGGTATTTGATAGAATCTTTATGAGCGTTTTCTCAATTTTTAAAAAATGATTTCTAAGGTCATCTTCTTAGGCGCAATGTATCATCAACATGAACAAAACTTTTATTTTTGTAAATCTGCCACTATTCCTTCAATTATGTACTTATTAAATACTAAATTCATATCAAAATTGATACTACTATCTTTGATTATCCTATTGTCCCATATGGGGATTTGTGAATTATCAAACTTCATATGCAAGAGCAATTAATATTTAAGAAGCAACATTTTCCGTCTGATATAAGTTATAAGCCATTGTAACAAATGGAGTTATTCTGCATTTTGCCGCTGTGGTTTTTTAAGTCATTTGTGAGAGGTGCGGTAACGTGAGGTAAAATGGGGTAATGGGTTAATATTCACACAGATAAAAATGTCGAGGGCTTAGAGCGATACTGTTACAAGTGCATTTTCACATATTTTTCAGGAGAAGGATAAAACTGTTTCATTTGATCAATATAGATTACAGAGTTGTGTAATTTTATATGGATGTTCAATTTTAGTTTATCTATTGATATATCAGTACATATTTCTAAAATTTTAAATAAAAAATAAGATATTACGAAAAATGTTACTTGGAACAGTATCGCACTGAAATTGGGCTGAAAACATGAAATCATTTGGGAGCGATACTGTTACAAGTGACCAAAATGTGAAATTTTAGATAAAAAATTTCAATTTTTATTCATGTATTGTTTAATTCAACTGAAAAAAACTATGTTTATGATAACATTTATTGTTTATAAGGAAATTTGAAATGTTTTTGTTACAGTTCTGCAGAGATTTCATAATATCTTCAAGTTCCGGACAACGAAAACAGTTGTCTGCTGTAGCTTTCTATTCATACATTTCTCATTTCGTTCTATACTATTACCTTACATTCAGGGGCATTCTCATAGCAATTTTTTTCATGCACAATGACTTTCTGACAAATCCACATAGGTCTGTGGATCCAGCCCCAGAGAAAAAAAGTCAAAATGAACCCAATGGCTACCATTCCTAGGATATTTTGCACACATTTTACAGAGATGTTTGCATGTGAATTTAGTGCCTATAGGTATGCACCCCATTGACATTTTATTTGTTAGCATTAAGATTTTGAAAAGGTTTGTCCAAAGTTAATTCTCTTTCATAATTTTCAAGAGGTTTATATATATTGGAATGATTATGGCTGGTAATTCAGGTAATAAATGTTTGAACTATATCTGAATAAGCATTGGAATCAGTGTAGTTTCTCATTAAATGAGTATGCTCAAACTAAAGGAAGTATGAATAATGACACAGATAGTAGTATACTGTAAGAAGTTAAAGAGTAAATGATTTGTAATACAAGTTATTTGGAATGCATAAGATTTTTTACTTGATTTACTCTAAATCAATCAAGCCAAAATCGATTTTAAATCAAGTTATTCCATCTTAAATTATCTTTTGATAAATATTTGTGAAGACTGATAAATATAAACATGTATATACAATATCAAAAATGATCTTTTCATTAAAATTTTGTTCAAAGTAATAGACAAATGACTAAAATTCAAAGTTGGAATGTATAGACTAAAAGCAGACACGTCTGCTTTTACAATTCATCTCACAGTTTTGATAAACTTCCAGAAATGATAGAATCCTAGCATGACATAATGTCATGATCCTGCAAAAGAAACCATATTCTGGTCCCCTCACAAAATGTCATCAAATAATACTGAAACCAGTAAGATGATGCAGAAGAATCACTTTTTTATCAACAGTCAGTATAACACATTGTTGATTTTCTCAGAGAATTAATCTATTTTTTCGTTTTCATTTCATATATTAAATGGGGTTTTTTTTCTTACCCTTACATTTTTCAGTTCTGTATGAATTAATTATTTAGAGAAAAAAAGATTACCTGCATATAGGACCTATAAAGGCCAACTTATATGAGCACATGATGCCTCTGATACCTCAGAATAATAATATCAAATGATACAGGTCAGCCTGCACTTTCACTGATGGACCCGATTAGTATGAAATCAATTAGTCAATTAGTTTGAATATATTTGAAGGTATTTCCTAAGTATGATGTAGGAACAAAATAACTACAAGCATTCTTTAATATGTAATATGAACTAAGGCATTGCCTCTAGACCGCTCTCTCAACTCAATGGCATGGGTTTTGTGAAAAACACTTGCATACTGAATATACAGTTCAATATCAATTCAGAGTACAACTTTGTGGAAATATAAGAATTGGCTTACTTTGGGGAGCAAATACTCATTTTGTCACAAAGCTGTCATCTTTGTCACATTTAGGTAGGTCTCAGTAAAAGGATAAGTATTCTTGCAGACTCTTAGTGAGCTTGTTTGATGGTAGATGTTCTATATGGGTATAAGTTTACTTGCTTGGGCTGTGTTTGAGGACCTTTCATCAATAATGAGACATTCATCATGTAAGGACAAACTGCTCATGCAATGTCAGAACTACCAAACTACAATATTTGAATCACAAGTGTGTCTCTGCATGAAATCATAGAATTTTCTTCACAAAATCATGTGTTGTATGTACTGCTTTAAATCATCATGAGAACAAACAACATGTCATTTGGTGATGAAGAAGGATCACTTTGGTTAATAGTATCAGACAATATCAAACAACATACTCATCTGCTTGTACATTTTTAAGGACTAACTAAATCATATAGAAAGCCAATCAGGTCTTTGCTTGAATTTTTCATTACTGTTCAATTGAGATAAGGAAATACCACATAAATTGCTTTGCAGATCTCCAAAAGATCATTCAAAAACAACAAATAGCTTTGTTGTAGCCAATTGGTTTTTTGTTGAACTTTAAAATAAAAGTAAAAGATTCTATAAATTTTGATTAATATTTTATTTACCTTTTTTTACACATAAAACACTGCTTTTTATGTGTTTATATATCAAAGAACTTAAAAAACAAAATATGCAATAAATGATATGCAATAAACTATTAATAAAATGTAGTTAAAAGACATAAGTGAAAATCAGCAGACAGTATTTGTTCATGTATTCAAATTCTTTGCTCTAACACATTGATAGATAATTTTATCTAATGAAATCAGCTTGATCTTGGGACATTATTTTCATTCTTGGTGCCATCAGTTCCCTTGTCTTCATAGTTTAAAAAAACTCCTGAAAGTTGGAAGAATATGGCAGAAATATGTATGATCACCTTTAGATTTTCCAAAAAAAATAATCAACAAATATTCTATGACATACATCCTTAAGACTTTTATCCAATTTTTCCAAAATATTGTTTCAAATTTAAAGCAATAGCAGATATAATTAAAATTTTCTTTAACCAATGAAAAGAAGCATTGTGACAAGGCAAATGTGCTCTCTGAGCCAATTTCCCTTTGCCATAATTGGTTAAAAAATTATGTTGAAAGTTAAGGGGTTTACCATGGAAACTGAAGGAAAAGTAATAACTTTACATTGATGTATGCATAAAATTTAAATTCAACTCTGATCTTTGTTTCATTGAAAAATATCAAACACAAGCAATTGTAAGAAAAGAAATTCAAGTAATGTCTCAAGTTTCTGTCTTCCACTGGTCTGCTGTAGGCTTACTAAGCTGTCTAAATAGAGCATGGGCATGCTTTTTGTCTCATTAATCTGAATTTTTGAAGGCTCCTTGAAAAAGAGAAAAGAAAATGAGTACCATAAGACATATGTGACATTGTTATCATAATAGAATATTCCATAGTCCATCAGAGTTTTTCTATATTATTGTCATTTGATGTTATCAGTACCAAATAACACTAAACACTATCCCTGAAATAGTCTTTTGAGGAGAAAACTAAGTTTTAAAACAGTTCATGAGTCAAACATATCTATAGATTTAATGGTATTGGTCCATGTAAATCTTCATCTGTTTTTTATTGTACCGAGTCCGTGTGATCCTCCAGCATATTTTGATGTTGTTATCTCTTCCTTACTCTACCAGTAAGTCATCAGTTTTGGCTGTTGAAAGAGAAAAATAAAAAGTATCAATCTTTTGGCAATACTTATGGTGGCATAGAGGTGATATGTATGCGATTTTATTTTTGTTTTTTTCTGAGTTAGTAAGTCTAAATAACGAGATAATTAAGTCATTATTTCAACTTACTAACTCAAAAGAACGAGATAACTAAGTCGTTATTTCGAGTTAGTATGTCGAAATAACGAGATAGTTAAGTCGTAATTTTGACTTACTCACTCGAAATAATGACATAATTAAGTCGTTATTTTGAGTTAGTAAGTCGAAATAACGAGAAAATAAAGTCATTATTCAGACTTACGAACTTCAAAATAGCGAGATAATTAAGTAGTTATTTCGACTCACTAACTCGAAATAACGAGATAGTTAATTCGATATAACAAGTTTGTTGACCAATCAGATGGTTCGTTGTATTCAGCAAATTCATGTGAAATGACGTACAGTGTGACCCAATGTTAACCACATTATACTTTAAGTTAAAGATTGAATGGATCTGATTGGTCAACTAACTTGTAATTATGAGTTAACTATCTCATTATTGCGAGTTAGTAAGTCGAAATAACGACTTAGTTATCTCGTTATTTCAAGTTGGTAAGTCGAAATAATGACTTAACTATCTCGTTATTTCGTGTTAGTAAGTCGAAATAAAAACTTATTTATCTCATTATTTTGAGTAAGTAAGTCGAAATAATGACTTAATTATCTCCTTATTTCAACTTAGTTAGTAAAAAAATGACTTTATTATCTTGTTATTTCGAGTTAGTAAGTCAAAATAATGACTTAACTATCTCGTTATTTTCGAGTTAATAAGTTGAAATAACGACTTAATTTTCTCGTTATTTCGACTTACCAAATCAGAAAAAAAATTGCATACCTGTCACCTCTATGCCACCGTAAATTCTGGCTACATTTTAACTTACTGATTATTCTTAATTGGTAACATTTTGGAAATAATTCTATCCCTATGGTAGTCGATTGAAGCAGTTATCTGACAGGAAGAAAAAGAACTGATTGTTGATAAAAGTCTATATTTCAACCTGTTTTGACTTATTTTGGTTTCATTCTCATGAAGGTTTTCGAAAAAAGAAAGAAGAAAAGAAAAAGTCAATTACACATTTTGAGCAACAACAAATTCATCAACATTTATTGCTTTCAAAAGTTATCTTCTATGGTAATGAGGCTTATGTTTGTAAAGTTCAAAGGGGCATGAGAAAGACTATGTACTTACTTGTATTATAAAACAGAGTCAATGTTTATGCAGGTCTGCATCATCTTTTCTTTTGAATCTTGTTTGAAATTGTCATATCCCCAACCATCATGCAATCTGTGAAATAAAGAAGAATCAACTTAAGGATCAAACCTTTGGGCCAAAATTATCAATTGCAAGAATAATTCAATGTTTGGAAATAATAGTATCACTTGAATCAAGTAAACTAAAATACTGTCAAACGAATAAGGTGACATATATAACCAAATACTTTACAGGGTATTTCAATTTTTGAAAAGGAAATTCACGCTGTCATTGTTATTTAAACTATCGGCACATAACGCTATTAAATTGTCAAAATGGTACCTTGTACTCAATTTAAAAGCTCCAACAATAACAAATAATCCATGTCAGCAACTGACGAGTTGACATCGTTGCTTTATTGGTCAGCATAATAGTGTATTCCATATACAACACGATGTGTACCTAATGCTTTCCTTACACACCGCGAAAATGACATAGACCGTCTACATAAACATTATGCCAAACTGCAGGGTGTAATCACCGAATCGATAGAAGGTGAACACTAATTTCACCGTAGTCCGAATGATCCAGACGTAGATATTTCACTCTCCGTCTGGATGCATTCGATGTAAAAGCGCGTCAAGCGGATATCGATTTTTCGAGGTAGTGCATTTTGGGAAATCTGTAGAAAGGGGCGGAGTTAAAATGACAGGTAAATTCTGGCGGGAATATAATATTGGTTCCTTTTCGTTTGGTAGAATAGATCTATTTTCATTAAAACCGAGATTCCCTTTCCCTCATATGAATTTTGTCAATTGCCAAAGTATTGCAACAGTTGATTTCAATAGAATACGTAGATATTCATTCATTGAGTAAAGATATTTGTGACTCTAAGCGAAAATCTAGACAATACTCAAACCATCAGAGAATTTTTTTATGGAAACTTTTGCCACAAAAGGAGCCTTTAGCCTATTATTTCTGATGGCCGATTCTATGGGAAAATGGACTCTCAATTTGATATTTTCTTGATTATAGAAATCGGCATTATGGGTCTAATCTGAATTATAAATCTAGAAACTATTTCAAAGTATATTATTTGCAGGTTGGGCGAGCGCGAATGGAAAACAGAGATATAGATAACAGCTATGTCTTTTAAACAAATGATTCCTAAAGCAAAAAAAAAAGCTATATAAACAACTTCGGGGCATGTTATAAAGGGGGAGTATCGAATAGTAAGTACATCTTTCGGGTTGTTGGTCTAAATATCAAACGCCTAGTTTTATTACACCAGACGGGAGCGACGCGCGTCACACACAGATACTAATCCAGACACCGCCGTACATCACACAACACGTGCCTTACCCTTTATCTTGTTAAAAGCAGCATAGTTTTGACCTCAAAGTATACGCATTTGACATAGATTTTTATTTTTTAAGTATATTAATATAATCAAATTTACAGATATAAGAGCAAGTTTCTTCTGAATATCATTTATGTTTGCAGCGAAATGGTAATCGTCAAAACCAAATCTTTTTTGCCAATACAATATCGATTACTTTCTTGATATAGTAAAAGTTTGTATTTTACCTAATCGAATAGTTTGTGTGTTTTATTGCAGTTTGAATTTTAGAATCGTAACAACCTTGACTGGGGACGGAAGGGTAACTAAATGTTGAAATCTTAACAAAACTGATTACCTTTGGATTCAATATTTTTGAAAACTAAAATGGTAGGCCTACAGGAAAGGGTATTGCCCAATGCTTTCATGCATGGAATGAGTCGGACAGACCGATTTTGATTATCACTAGATTGGTAAATGGGCTATAGTTTTAATGATGCATCAATATCCACGGTTATTAAGCGCACATATAACAAGAGGTGACTATCTCTTTACCAACACAAATAACCACAACGGATTGATTTCGAAATAAGTATGGCGAAGCAAATCCCTTCAACACCAACGACATTGTTTAACCCCTTTCCAAAACACCAAATTCCGACTGTCCCGAATTGAAAGAGTTCGTAGACGACATTTTAAAAAGTGATGAAATTGAAAAACAATCTTCTAATTGGGAAGAAAAAATTGCGGGAAAATGAGAAATTGCCCATCATGAGCAATTTCTCCTTTTCCCAAAATGTTTTCCAGAGTCGTCTGCAACAAAGTGGTCAAGTATCGTTATTGTTTGGGAAAGGGTTAATCAGTTTTATCAGGGAGGCGTTGATGTTGTTTCATTTTTAGCATCGTGATATAGAGTTGACAAACAGTCCGAATGAATGTTAAGTTTTAATATATATAGGGTACAGATGACCCTATTTTATGTAAGAGATAGTTTATCAAAATTGAAACTTAAGTGTCTTTTCCTTCGACAATGGATTTCATCAAATGACTCTGCTTTGGTTTAAAACGAATTCATTTTTTCCCGTCAATCATATGTCTACAAATGTTAGTGTTTTGGTTTTTTCTGTAAATTACCGGAAATGGAAGCAATAAGCAATCTTATTGGTCAATCCTACCTTCATTCTGATTGGTGCCCATATTTTTTCTCGTCGCCGATTGGACCCCTCACACACAGAGGGGGAATACTGACGCGTTTTTATCGCAGGGCGCCTCCAAGCTGTCACGCAGTTTCAGCTTGGATCATCCGAGTTAATTTCACCGTGGAGTGTTGTGGGCAACACACACTTTCTAGCCTAGTACTGAAGGGAACATGTACTGTAATACTAAAAAATGAATGCTGTAGTTCTACTGAAAAGGGAGAAGATTTTTTTCAGATGGATGTTTGTTTAGAGGAAGCATCTTCGGCGAGGCGTGACGAGGCCTCGCCTTCTCGATTTTTCTATGACTAATTTTGGTGAAAATGGTCTATTTAGCTATACTGTTTTATAACGAAATGAAAGAGTACAAAAAGTTCTCTTACCTGCAACCGGCGATACGTTGTCCTTTCAAGGAGTTGAACACTGTGTCCAATTTAAAGTTTGAAGCGGTGGCGCCGATCCCGTTGTTCGTGTTTTGTTTTTCGATAGAATGGTTTATGGTTCATTCATGATTGGCGGAAATAAACTCAATGAGCGGCAATGAATTTATGTAAAACCAGTCCATTCCATAAAGCCGGAAACACCCGAAGCAAACTAGTCCGAATGATCCAGACGTAGATATTTCACTCTACGTCTGGATGCATTCGATACAAAAGCGCGTCAAGCGGATATCGATTTTTCGAGGTAGTGCATGTTGGGAAATCTGTAGAAAGGGGCGGAGTTAAAATGACAGGTAAATTCTGGCGGGAATATAATATCGGCTCCTTTTCGTTTGGTAGAGTATATCTTTTACCATTAAAACCGAGATGCGCTTTCCCTCATATGAATTTTGTCGAATGCCAAAGTATTGCATCAGTTGATTTCAATTGAATTCGTAGATATTCATTCATTGAGTAAAGCTATTTGTGACTCTATTGCGAAAATCTAGAAAACACTCAAACCATCAGAGACCTTTTTTATGGAAACCTTAGCCACAAAAAAAGCCTTTAGCTTATCATATCTGATGGCCGATTCTATGTGAAAATGGGCCCTCAATTTAATATTTTCTTGAGTTATAGAAATCGGCAGTATGGGTCTAATCTGAAATGAAAATCTAGAAACTATTTCAAAGTTTATTATTTGCAGGTTGGGCGAGCGCGAATGGAAACACAAACAGACACATAGATAACAGCTATGTTTTAATAAACAAATGATTCAAAAAGCTATATAAACAGCTTCGGGCATGTTATAAAGGGGGAGTATCGAATAGTACATCTTTCGGGTTGCTGGTCTAAATATCAAACGCCTAGTTTTATTACCCCAGACGGGAGCGACGCGCGTCACACACAGATACTAATCCAGACACCGCCGTACATCACACAACACGTGTCTTACCCTTCATCCTGTTAATAGCATCATAGTTTTGTCCTCAAAAAATGCGCATTTGACATAGAGTTTTATTTCTAAAGTATATTGATATTAATCAAATTTACAATATAAGAGCAAGTTTCTTCTGAATATCATTTATGTTTGCAGCGAAATGGTAGTCGTCAAAACCAAATCCTTTTTGCCAATACAATATCGATTTCTCTCTTGAATCTTGATATATTAAAGACCTTGTCTGCGGAACAGAAAGGTAACTTGGTAACTAAATGTTGAAAGCTTAAAAAAAACCTTTGGATTCAATATTTTTTGAAAACTAAAATGGTATGGGGAAAGGTATTGCCCAATTCTTTCATGCATGGACTGAGTCGGGCAAACCGATTTTGATTATCACTAGATTGGTTTCTAGACAATGTTAATGGTGCATCGATATCCAAGGTTATTTAGCGCACATATAACAAGAGATGACTATCGTTTTACTAACACAAATAACCAAAAATGATTGATTTCGAAATTAGTGTGGCGAAGCAAATCGCTTCAACACAAAACTGTTGACATTGTTTTAACCCTTTCACAAACACCAAATTTTGACCGTCCCAAATTGAAAGAGTTTGCAGACGACATTTTGAAATGTGATGAAATTGAAAAACAATCTTCTAATAGGGCAGAAAACATTGCGGGAAAATGAGAAATTGCTCATCATGAGCAATTTCTCATTTTCCCACAATGTTTTCCAGAGTCTTTTGCAACAAATTGGTCAAGTGTCGTTATTGTTTGGGAAAGGGTTAATCAGTTATATTAGGGAGGCGTTGATGTTGTTTCATGTTTAGCATCGTGATATAGTTGACAGTCCTAATGAATGTTAAGTTTTAATATAAAGGGTACAGATGACCCTATTTTATGTAAGAGATGTTTTATTAAAATTGAAACATAAGTGTCTTTCCCTTCGACAATGGATTTCATCAAATGACACTGCTATGGTTTAAAACGAATTCATATTTCCCGACAATCAAATGTTAACAATCGTTTCATGTTTTTGTTCTTTCTGTAAATTACCGGAAATGGAAGCAATAAGCAATTTTATTGGTCAAACCCACCTTCTTTCTGATTGGTGCCCATATTTTTTCTCGTCGCCGATTGGACCCCTCACACACAGAGGGGGAATGCTGACGCGTTTTTATCGCAGGGCGCCTCCAAGCTGTCACGCAGTTACAGCTTGGATCATCCGAGTTAGAAGCAAACCCGAGTTTTCTCTTTACGAGGAATGGTTCACTATTGGTAGATATATTGGTAGATAAAGGTAATGCTTGAAAATAAATTTAGATAGAACCAGTCCATTCCGTAAAGCCGGAAACACCCGAAGCAAACCCGAGTTTTCTCCTTTAGGTAAACCGGAAGCCACCTGTTTTTTTGCTAATGGTATAACCGGTGTTAACATAACTTGTTACTCGTACGTATGTTACCGTTATCCGCTCTCCGAGCGCTTCGCGCTCGGAGAGAGCGGTATAAATTTAAGATATTGAATTTGTGGAATAATATGAAAATAGGCAAAGCCTAAACCGGGCGGAAGAGATTTTTTCCTTCAGTTAGTGAACATTGCGAATTCTGGACTTGTATTACCTATGTTCCATTTGTATTGTATCAGTAATAGGCAAGGGAGCAGTGTCCTGTCAGAAGGCACTCCAATTTGAAAGAAATGGCCATGGTCAAGATTCAAATCAGATATGTTTAAAATATAACTTATGACACTAACTACTGTAATTTACCACTGTAGATATATATGAGTTGCTAACCATCATGAATGGTACATAGTCATTAGACAGAAGTATAGTTGATACCGAGCTTGGATATGTGTTTGATACTTCGGTTTGTATGAAATTCTTTCGAAAGTCATTGCACCACGATTTTTAAATTTCTAACCAAAGAGCAATGATATTCATATGGGTTAAATGGTCAGTGGCTAGGGAGGAATATTGGCAGGTTAAGGTGGAGAAATAACAGGAGCAGGGATTAATATCCATTGATACAACTGAAACACTCTGTTGAAGAAGGTGTTAAACAATAATCCAACAAAAGCATCTGTGAATGGTTCAAAGCATGGGTGAAAGTTAAAGAATTTCAAAAACCTGAAATCTGTAGTTCATTATCCCGAAAAGGCATGTTTGCTATAGCATTATATAGGGACAAAATGTCTCAAAAACCTGAAATTCAGGAATAATCCTGAACACTTTCACCCATGTGGTTGGATGCTATCAATGGATACTCCATAACCATATTTTAGCTGTGTGAGCCAGGTCATGATGAGGAAATAATAGGAGCAGGGAAATGTCTATTGACACAACTGAAACATTCTGTTGAAAATGTTGTTAAACCATAATCAAACAGAGCATCTAAGACTTATTATCATGTATGTGTGGTTGGTGGTTCTTTCTAGATACTCGTATGTTTTAGCTGTCCTATCCATATCAGTAATGCAATGAGAGCTAGAAGACACTGATCCAGCAATTCAAAACCACCAAACTATAGAATTTGAATTCCAAAATCTCTCCATGCAAAATGAGGATTCAAAGCAAGACTTCAGTAAGTACTTCAAATATGTGAAGCACTTACAGTATTGTCTTGCACTGAAACCTTGATATATAGAATTTACTCTTCACCAAATTCAATTTTGTAAGTATATGTTTTTCTCTGAATCATTCTTATAACCTTTCACATCATATGATTTAATGATAAAATAGGGGAACAATTTGTATAATGAAGGAAATCCATCACTGTCAAATATCTTTGAAATTATATACAGCACCAAAAGTCCTTCTATAATAAAATGAAATAAACAAAAGCTCATTCTATTGTTAAACAATTGACCAAATTTATTCAGGGTAATAAGATGTAAAAACAAACACTTTTCTTGATAGAATATGTACAGATCTATACAAAAACTTGTTCAAATGATTAGCCATAGTGTTATTCTTTATTTGGTTAAACCTACTCCAAAATGCAATGAATGATTTACATTATATAGTTGAATTAAAGAAAGTTATATAAGTTTGCATATTTACCACATTTAAACATAATCTTTGCTACAATGTTTTGTCAATAACCTGTTACTCCTTTTAACAATCTATTGATTATAATATTCTTTCCAAACTTTATGTTTTATCATTTTCAGTGTGTAATATCCATATTAATTTTGTGGAATAATTCAGCACAGAATTTTTTTAAATATTATAACTATTACATCTTCTATTGAAAGTAAACAGGCAGCATTTCATTATTTATCCATCAAACTTCATTCAAGCTTTATTTGTGACTATTACCAATGAAAGCAATAGCAAATCACAGGAAAATTGCATAATCTAACTATGAAATTTGATTAAAACTATGATGAGAAAAAGGATAACTGCTCATTTAGTCATTTGACTCAATTTATGATTTTGTCATAGTGTTTTCTAAAAGACTCCTGCATCATGTAGTGTTTCAAAAGGTAGAAAGAGTTTAACATAGCTTTAACAGAGAATAAGAAGCCAATGTGATGCAAGGAAATCTTTCAAAACAATAGTTCTATTAATAACAATATCTTTTACACAACTTTTAGAAATTATTATTGTTTATGCTTTATTTCTAGTAATGTCCAAATGATTTCATAATGTAAAGCCCTCATTGTTTGAAATAGAAAGTATTTGCAATCAAAAGAGTTTGTAATCAGAAACAAAGAGAGCATTTTTGCAGAGAATAAAATCATTGTGACAAAAGGGAATACTTACTGTAAAAATAATTTAGTTACAATGGTGGCTTTACTCAAATTTGTTATGCCCCACTTGCTTCAAAATGTGTTTACATGAGTTAACAATTTACTGAACGCAAAATTTTTTAATTCCCAAATTGAAAGCGTTTGCAGGCAACATTTCAAAACGTTACAAATTGAAAAATAATCTTTTGATTGTGCAGAAAACATTGTGGGAAAAGGAAAAATTGCTTGTCACGAGCAATTTCTCCTTTTCCCATAATGTTTTCAAGAGTCGTCTTCAACAAAGTGGTTAAATGTCATTATTGTTTGGTAATGGCTTAACTGGTTTACTATTGAAACTAAGCAGATATTATTGTATTTTATTGAACAATAATTCACCCTTTTGCAGTAAAAATGTCCCTCAAAATCAGTTGCAAAATATGCAATAAATAACGGCAATATGTATCTCAGTTTTAATTTTAAATGCTACCTGCTGCCTTATATTGTACAAAATAATGAATAAAAACTCTTACTGTCCAATGATTTTACTTTTAACCCTAGTTTCTTAAACATTATGGGAAAAGTTTCTTTCATCTCACTAATTGAGACAGTTTTGCTACAACTATCTATCAGTATGGGAAATACATGTGCATATCTGTCAGTCTTGTTTGTGTTGTGCTACAAAACATAGATTTCACACATGTTTTAGATTTTAAAGTTTGGAGAAAAAAAAATGCAGGGAAAATGTTCAAACACTTCTTCATCTGTTTTCTTTTTGTCAAGGCTATCTTTCATGTCAGCACTTTCATGTACAGTTCTTCCTCTGTCAGGCACAACTGTTTCTGTTTAAAAAAGATAATGGAAGAAACATAAGTTAAAAACAAGATCCATGTTAAATGGTTATTTCTTTGTCACTGTACCTTGTACATAGCAGAAGTGTTTTGATGTATAAAATATATGTACATAAAACATGAATGTTGAATAGATATCATTTCAAAAGTACTGTAGAGTCTTTTTTGTATTCCAAAACTTTGTTTTGAATCTCCTTTAATTGTCAACATGTTTGCCAAAATCTTGTCATAGAATTACTTATGATGTCTTTGTTCATTCAGATGTAATCATTATATGAATCTGATTTGAAAAGGTCAGTAGATTTGGTTCATGTCATAGCAAGGTTTAGATATACATGGTTTTGTCCCACAGTGGCAAAATGGTTAGTTGTGTGGACCTGGGTTTGATTCTCAAAGACATTCACCTAAATTGCTGTGGAGTGTTTTTTGGCAAGAAACATTTCCTAGCCTTATACTGGTAGGTTATCCAGACATGTACCTTAATGCTTAATTCTGAGCCATGTACATTAATGGAAAAACAAAACTATTCCAGCCACTTGTTTGAAATTCATTAGTCATTATGCATGCTTTTAAATCATTGTTTATGAAGATTTCTCATCAAATTATGAATGGAAGGAAGATAAAGTAATCTAATTGGTAAATATTGCAGAGCAGTTTTTCTCTAGAAAAACTATGCTAAGAGGATGTTTTGATATGTACACAAACTAAAAGTCATTTAATGTTTGACATAGTGTTGAAAACAGTATAAAACACCTGTATTTCAAGTAAACCCTTCTTTCTTAAGTAAAAAGCTCTTCAATTCAAAATTTCCTTATATGTCCGATCTCTAGTTGCAAGGTATTATTCATAACATAATTACTCATGAAAAAGATAAGTTGTACTTACATTTGCTTATAAGAAAAAGAATATTTCTTTATGCAGCACCACAACATTCTTTTCTTTGGTTGCCGGTTCAGATTTGACCTTCACACAGTCTGAACTATGGCTGACTCTGGAAAGCAGACAAATGGAATTTACTTGAATAAGAGTCATTACTATGATTCACGGCTATGTCCCCATTAAAAGTCGGTGAAAAGACAGATGTTTTGGAAGTCACCATATGATAGGTATATTCAAATAGCAAAGAACGTGTAAATAAACAAAACAAGCACATCGTTAATCCAAAAACAAGAACCGAAGTTACTCAGCCTAAAAACGATATCAATGTAAACAAACCTATCTTTCGTCTTTAAAATGTATGTTCATATTACGCTTAGTTAACACAGTTGGAAAGTGTACTATAGTAAATATATACTACACCGACACCAGATGCGTAACAAAATCAATATTCTTAGTAAGACAGTGATCGTAACGTGCACCTCATGATCTTGTTTGTAAACATAGAATGACGGTCCAGAGTCTCTTCGATTTATTATGTCGCTTTTAACAAAATAGACTGTAAAAATATGCGTTATTCATTCGAAAATGAAAGCGTACAAAAAGTTATCTTACCTCACGTCGTCAATGTTCATGTGCGTTCAACAAGGCGATCATTTCATTCCATTTAAGATTTGAAGCGGTGATCAGAGGGGTGATGAATTGTAAAGAAACTGACTTGTCACGTGATACACAAAAACGGAAAGGTTCTTGGTGTAATCACCATGTCAACATGTGTAGAATCGACTGGTTTTAGGATGAGAGACGCCACCTTCACCAAATAAACGGAAAAGAATGAAATGCGGTCTAAATTTTACAAAATAATTTATTGTTTAAGGTTTTTAAAAAAGTATTCGGAGGAAAATCCTTCTATTTTTTGTTTGTTAACTTTGATTTTTCCACGTCATTGCTACCAAAAAACCTTAATAAAAATAATTTTTTGGACAAGATGGCGCCATATGGAGTCAGAACGAGGCTGCAAAAGCATGGCCGAAAAAAAGTCCTTTAGGGTTCTGAGTCAATCGGAATCCTTTGTTTTGTAGGTACATTTTTTCGTTTCGTACGTGTAACATATAGGCGGTCTCCAGACCGTGCCGGTCTTCCGCCCGTATAAATAGTATGTCTTTTTAAGTTAGTCCATCATCCATAAAATTATAACCATTCATGATTTGTCAATAAGGAAATCATGAAGCTGGTACTGAAGATGCATGCATTTACTGACAAATTAATGTACAGCTCCATGTCACTGAATGGATGTATCTGCACTAGAATATCTATGGTCATCTTAAACGATATCATTAATGATATTACTAATTATGCAAAGAAAGGTGTTATAGTCAAATAAAACAAACATCCCTGATGTTAATCACAGTTAGCATTTCATAAGTTTGTTCAAAATTTTATACTTTCCAAAATTGCTATTATCTATACAAGAATCGGTTTTCATGTGGCAACAATGCAAATAAACCATGCAGTGTCCTTTCAATTATGTTTTGTAAACAAAATGATATGAATTCATTGTATTTTGCAACTTTGATCCAAAGCCTTAGAGCGATACTGTTACAAGTGCATCACTTGTAACAGTATCGCTCTAAGTTTTTAATGCATTTGCACTTGTAACATTAGACAAATATGCAATAACTTCTTTATTTTTGGTTTCTTGAACTTAACATTTACAGGGTAGATGTAGGATGTGTTAAGGACTTATTTTATGTAAAAAAGTGACTTTGGACAAAAATGTCATTTAGAACAGTATCGCTCTAAGCCCTCGATGTATAAAGCGCTGCCAAATGCTTAAACTTGAAACCCTCTTGAGACAGGACATCAAAATTCATTGAAATCTCGGCACCAAAAGGTGTCAGAACGCTGTGTCTAGGAGACACAGATCATTTTGGTACTGTGCTGTACGTCGGAATCGGTTTGTTTACTCGCAAGCCTCGTTTCAAAATGACCTTCACCTTAAAAATGTTACTATTTTTGGCAAACCGTGTTTGTGTGTATTGTTGTGTACGAAATAAAAACCCGTTTATACGGTTTGCAATAAAAACCCCGTTTATACGGTTTGCAATTTCTGCAATCTAAATGTTTTATATCTTTCCTATACGGTTATAAACGGCATTGGAAAGCTATCAATAAACTAGTCTTATTTCACGGTTAGTACTCGCATTTTCACCTCGCCGCTAACGGGGATCGAAGCCAAGAACTTCAGTACTAGAGGCCAGTGCTCTAAAACTGCACCGCTGTCGTCCATCATATTTAAGCACACAAACATGTTCAGCCTTGTGCAATAATTACACGAACAAACAATGCCTTGTAGAATATGGCGAAGTCATTCATTTAAGTGTTGATTATGCCAATCACTTTATACTTTAGAGACGATCATAGGCGTAGGAGCGTTTTCAACATTAGGGGGGCCAACTTCAGATGTTCCTAAACTTTTTCATGACTATTCATGCATGTACAAATTCAATAACATTATAAGAATTAAAAGAAAGCGTATGAAAACATGTATCTTTAATAAAAAAAAAAAAAAAGGATATGCCAGGTCTCGATCTCACGCGGAAATCAATTGTATTGAACTAAACAAAAAGTGGCAGCGACCAGACTGTCACAGCCACGGGTCCAACTATTTGAGATTGTCAAACAATTAAATTATACTTTAAGCTTTAGCTAACAATTGAAGACAATATAGAGTCTGACACCTTTTAAAGAACATGTTTTACACCACTGTTTCCGTCGATCAAAACTTCCCGGGTATTTTAGTGAGCTGAGTTTTCATTGGATAAACCCGATGTGTTCAGATTGCCATTTGCGATGATGACGTCAAAAAGATTTTGGTTATTACTTTAAACATATTTTATTGCCATAACATTTTACAAAATATACATGTACATTCAATAAAATAAACGAGTAATAAGGCAAAAGGGTTTGGCCACAAGTTCTACCAACTTAGATTCGGCCATTCCCTTGGCAGGTATTTACATATTGTAATTATCAAGAATTTTTTCATATTTACACTGTATTTGTTAAATTATTGATTAATTAATGTTCCGGTAATTTTGAAAAAACATCTCAACTATATGACAATAAGGAGATAACAATTGAAAAAAATATGATTTGGAAAGAGAAAAAATTGAAAAAGTGAAATAAGTGATGTGAATCGTGTGCTACTGGGGCCCAGGTTCTACGACCGAAGGAATGATTGTTTTTTAGTGAAATACTACAAGAACCTTTTGCTTTCCTTAATGAAGGTATGTACAGTAAGGAAGATTTTACAGTTGTCTTCATAATTTAAGTCTACAGAGCCAAACAACAATTTACTTGTATTCAATGGATGATACATGCGAAGTTCAGAAAATAATTTAAGCCTTTGAGCTGAAAACTGCTCGCATTGGAAGAAATAGTGTTCGGCATCCTCGAGTAAATGACCACATAAACATAAAGTGTCTTGCGCTAAATGATTAGTAAATAAGTCTGATCGAAGATCACTACATTCATTTCGAATTCTAGTTTGTAGTACTGCTAGCTTACGTGCACCAATGAAAAAGTGTTTTGGTACTACTGCTGAGGAAAACATGTTCCTTATCTTACTTTTGAACAGGGAAAGCGAATTGATCGACCTGATCCCAAGGGGAAGCTCGTTCCATCTAGAGACAGCTGAAGGAATAAAAGAGTTTGCAAATATTTCAGTTCTCCTGCTTATAATGTCTATATCTGAAGCATTACGCAAAGGATAATCAGTTCTAGCACCAACCGTAGAAGGGAAAATGTCGCTTAGATAAGTTGGACAAAGTCCATTGACTATTTTAAATGTGAGAATCAACTTTTGATAAGCACGTCTATCAGAAAGAGATAACCATCCTATTTCCCTGTAAAGATTGTTCAAAGAGAGTTGGTTATTGTTCGTAACAAAAGGCGAATTGGTATTACATAAAGCACAAAAATACACATTTATTCTTATTCTGCTGTTAAATTTCGTTTCTTTCATTTTTCAAATATCTTCATTTGCCACTGTGAATATTGGGGGGGCCAAAGTATACTTTGTTGGAGTACTCGATTGGGCTTAGACAAGGGGAGATAATGTCACCTGTTCTTGTGTCTTTATTCCTTGAAGACCTAGAGTTATCGTTATTTATGAATGGAAATTCTGGTATTTTAATTGATGATCTTGTTTTGATGTTGTTATTATTTGCAGACGACATGGTTTTGTTTGGCGACTCGCCTGATAACCTGCAAAAATGCCTTGATTCTTTGTTACAATATTGTAAAACATGGGGCCTTGAGGTAAATTCATCTAAAACCAAAGTTATGGTCATTAGAAAGAGAGGTCGAGTAAAGCAAGACGTGAACTTGTATTACGATGGAAGCGTTTTAGAAATTGTAGATCATTTTAATTATTTAGGAACTGTGTTGAGCTATAATGGTTATTTTAATCATAATAACGAATATTTAATAGGTAAAGCCTTTAAAGCTGTTAACACATTGTTAAAACATTGTATAAGATATCCTTTAAAACCAAAAACACTGTCTCAATTATTCGATTCTTTTGTTGGGTCAATCTTGGGATTCTCTTCGGAAATTTGGGGATTCACCAAATCAAAAACGATAGAAAGAGTGCACTTGAATTTCTGTAGGAGAATCCTGAGAGTGAGAACTAGCACCACGTCTGCAGATGTTTATGGTGATTTAGGTCGATTTCCACTTTATGTAATGCGTTATTATAAAATTATTAAGTAATGGTGTAAGATATTACAAACAGACAATATTATAATCAAGAAACTTTATATACTATCTTTGTCAGATTGTAACTTAGGGAAGAAAAACTGGGTGTCAAATGTTAAACACCTGTTAGATAACTTTGGATTTTCGATTGCTTTTACAAATACACCAACCATCTGCCTTAAATCGTTTCCAAAACTTTTCAAAAACAGAGTCATTGAATGTTTCATACAAGAATGGCAATGTTCCCTTGAGTCTAGTTCATCTCTTTCAGAGCTAAGATATTTTAAACCTTATTTTGAGTATGAACAATACTTAGACATTTTGCCGCCAAATCTTAGATTCTTTTTGTCGAGAATGAGATTATCGGCACATTCTCTAAGGATACAGACAGGGCGTTACACCCAGAATGCTATTCCGCGAAATGAGAGATTTTGTATGTGTTGCACATCCCATGACATTGAGGACGTTTATCATTTTATTTGTATTTGTAAAGCCTTCGAAAAAATCAGAAAACAATATATATAACTGAGTATTACTATAAAAAACCATCTGTTTTTAAGTTCAATGCTCTCATGTCTACAAATAATGAAGCTTTACTAATTAATTTGGCAAAATACATTAAAACGGCATTGGAGGCACGTCAACTATTCTTAAGCGTTCATAATCATACACAACAATCTTAATTACCTATTTTTACTTATTTCTTCACACTTTGATAATCAAATATTGTTTTACGTGTTTAGTATAACTTTCCTTAAAAACCACATGGTATAATACTTTGTACAAACTATGTATAATATGACTATGTACTATGTACTTGTTTAATAAAATATGTTCTGTTCTGTTCTGTGTTATCTACCAGTACTAGCCTCGCTAATACTGTCATACCAAAGGTTTACTCCCCTTCAAACAAGTATAGCCGCTGTGAAGAATCAGACCTAAGTTTTCTGGGCCTAAGTCCCCGACTCCAACCATAACACTATTCTCAAGATACAATTTTGACATATTTGGCTCTACCCATACAATGTATTCAACGCAATCTGTTGTGTGTCCTGGTATTAGATTACCTTTGTAGATAATCGCCATTTATCAGTTTGAATAATTTTAACAAGAGATCTTGAGTTCGACAGCCTGCTAGGCTAACTTATTTATTTCCGACGTTTATTGAAGTCGGTTGGGTATCATCTATTTGGCTTTCAACACTAAACAAATACTTGAATTCGGGAAAGCACAGCGGCTTGGAAAGCAAAGTGTGCGGCATTGGGGGTGGGGGCGGGGGGGGGGAGGAGTAGGTCATTGAAAGGTGCGCTGGTCGCTGCGATTTTACTGAAATACTGTTGAAAACAGCATTAAATCACACCGCAGCAACCATCCATAACAACTTCGCATGATTTGTATAGAATGTGAAGGGTTGCATAAGAATGCCATAATTATATTTATAAGTAGGATATTTGAGTGCACATGCTTCTATTTCGAACGCATTGAACGTATAGAATCCTTGTAAAACGACTTGATTAATGTTATTATAATCGAGGGGGGGGAATACATGTGGAAGATAGTACTCATCATCATCATCATCACCACCACCACCACCACAACCACCACCACCACCAGGCAGGCAGGCATCATATGTTGTTTAAAGACCCAATAAATATGTTTTTTTTTTATCTTTAGACTGTTAGATGCATATATGTAATAAGGGACTTTCCCTATCTCTTACACATCGTTCTTCGCCAAATAACAACGATAAATTCTGTAGATAAAATGAGAATAATCTGATATCTAATCAAGACTTTCTCTACAAACATAAATGTCAATTTCACACTATTGAGAAAATGCACATCCATGTTGCAGAACAGGGTAACAAGAAAAAAAGGGAGAAGTGATTTTCCGTTACTTCCATTATTCCATACTCTTTGTAGATGCAGAATGGGATATCCAATTTTTTACACTTTCTAAACTTTTCGAGAAATGTTTGTTTCTTTTTCGAAGCATTTTCTAGCATTTTATAATGACATGTTGTCGTATAAATATAGTGGTCTAAGGTGACTTTCTATTTTCTATAAGAAAAAACAGAATTTCACCATTCTTAAATAAACACAAATTGAAATTGGTGATTTAAATTTAGTAACTATCGAAGATTGCTTAAATCACCTCACTATGAACTCACAGGGTAAATCTTATCCAATGAACACACTCAGAAAACTCTCAGATTAGTGCAATCACGGAAATACCCGAGTATTTAATTAGATTGAAGCCACCTTTGCCTTTCATTGTTTGGGTGAAAATCTCAGAATATGAATGACCATGGTCGTGAGCTTGCTCTCTGAAGCATGTTTCTACAGGGGCGAAGCCAGTGATACGCACGTACGCACGTGCGCAACACCAATTAAAAAGTTTGAATTATTCATTGCCCTAAATCTCACAATATACGCCAAATCTCACCATTTTCATTTCTATTTGAAAAAAAGAATGCACGTCGGTGCGTAATGTTATCAGTTAACGACACTTTGTTTCAAAAATAGTAAAATTTTACCCAGTTAGATAGTAACTTTGAATAAATAACGGAGCTTCTATGTAACGAGAACATACGAGTACGAAACAAATAAATAACTATAAAAAAAAACTGCATCACATGATTTTACTCACGTGATTGAACAAAATGGCGCCTTTCTTTTACAAGGTTTGTTTATAAATCTCATAATTTTATTGTTTTACCATGACGTATGCAGTCTTTGCCAACGGTTTTTTAACAGATTAAGTTTTTAGTTGGTTAATTGGAGTTTTATATCGCTTTAATAGTTTTACTAATTTATATTGGATTTGGGATGTTCAGCTAATATTACTTTCAAATGGACAAGGAAGACGACAAATTTTCCACATTGTATTAGGTTGAAAATCTGTTACACAAAAGATAAAATCTTTGGATTACAAATGTGGTACATTTGACGTTCGTTTTATGATCTCTCCTTTCTTCTTTTCCAAATTATGCTTTGGCATGTGTGCAGATTTCTGGTCTCGAAGGCTATATTGCTACATTGACTGACGACTTCGAGTGCAGATTCAATTGTGATTTTTACATTAAATTTCTGTTTATTGATTGTCCCACATTTAGAAACAGCCTTTTTATGCATTTATTTCATTTAGTGCTAAGACAAACCTGCATAAAACGAATAAAGAAACCATTAGTATGCCTAAAGATGAAAGAGTATGTAACAAGTAATTCATTGTTAACCAATTACCAAACAATAACAACCTTTGACCACTTTGTTGCAGACAACTTTGGAAAACATTGTGGGAAAAGGCGAAGTCGCCCTTAACCAGCAATTTCTTATTTTCCCACAATGTTTCTGTCCTAGAAGAGTATTTTTCAATCACATTTTGAAATGTATCCTGCAAACTCTTTCAATTTGGGACAGTTGGAAATTTGTCGTTTGGAAAAGGGTTAAGTTACATTGGTTCCTATCCAATTTCATTTTATATATATTCATTCATCCTATTATGTTGTTTGGTGTCGTTTTCAATTTTGAAACTCGCCCTCACATTTTTCCACTATAGCTTCTCTTGAATCAACAATTGTCAACAAGGCTTTATTGAATTTTTTGAAAGTGGTATATTCAAGAAGACGCATTTATGACTAAGGGGTTATATACCATAACATATTCATAATATAAGCATATCAAATGACAGGGGTCTAAAGCTATCCTGGGGTCAGTACTATACATGTAATATTTAATTAGTACACTGCAGACTCATTTTACCGCGACCCGTTATATCGCGATACTCATTATAACGCGGGTCTCCTATGGCTCCCAAAATTTCAAGCACATAAGGGCTTAAACAATAGCCTAAATCTCCCCCTTTCTGCAAAATGACGCGGTCGGCATTCTAAATAGAAAGTCTACCTACAAATTGCACTCCGAAGGCGTGAAAATCAATAACTCCCTGGGTAATCCCCATTGTTTGTCACGGTCTTTTAAACAAAGCGCGTGGCCTTTATACGTACACAATCCGTGACCCGAGGGAAGATTTAAATCTATGTGTACATAGTGTTGATAAATTACATAATATCATTAGTTTGTACACGCTTATTCAGAGGAGTGTTTTATGCCTGATTGACTCAAAACTTAGAGCAACTTCAGGTTTTTATCGGACACAGATGCATAAATCCCCTCGTGCAACCATGCTTTTCCCCAAACCTAGGGCGTCCAACCGTATGCACACTTTTTAAACAAATATCACTAACACATGAAGTTTTAACTTCTTTGTTTCCATCATATGTATACACACACCTTGTTTAAATGGTAAAGCATTAGGTACACATGCTGGGAGAACCATCGATAAAATTTACTCACTCCTTACTTGGAGTTTAAATCTATAAATAGAACATGGGTTAACTGAATCCACCCTCCTTTTTCTGTAGTGTGTATTTAAACTGCACGTGCCTCTATCAATGATCCTTAACTTGAATCGTAATGAAACAAATAAAAAGGAATATATAGTTAAACATGTAAGTTTTGATTATGTTTTTTATTTGCTTTTCTTTTATTCACAATAAATTCAATGATAAGTCCGTAACTCAACACAATCTTGAAATATGAATAGACTACTTCTTGAATCTGATTGTTTCTTAAGTGGTTATGGTCTGGCATATAGCGCGTAAGGGACCCAGCGTTATATTTGTCAACCCCACTATTAACGCGGATCTAGCATCATGGCTCCCGACGACCGTGTTATAATGAGTCTGTAGTGTACTGATCTCAGGATAACTATAGACCCCTGTGTGTGTCAAATGACAAGTGCAGGATTTTAATTTTGTTTTTTGTTTGCTTGTTTGTTTAATTTGTTTTACATCGATTGTGAAGGAGGCTTAATAAAGCCTATCGAGTCGCTCTCGACTGCTTCCTTGACAATACACCAGTATTCGCTCTGGTTTGAGGGTTAGTCCCGGAAATTTTCACCCCGCCTCACAGGGATTCAAACCCAGGACCCTCGAACAGTAGTCCTACCAGGGCTCACGCTGTCGGTCGCCAAATGCGAATATTTTTTCATTCTGGCGTAGGATTTCCTGATTTGGCGAATTTGGTTGGCGCATGTTTTTTTCATTCAACTTTACCTTGTTTCAACCTGTCCGGATATTACAGACAGTTTAATCTTTTGACACAATTAACAGTACCTCCGAAAACCCCAAATTAATCCGCTAATTGTTATCCCCATGTCAGACAATGCCCGAGGCATGTAATTATCGGGTCGTTTATTATGTGACACGCTTGATTGGTAGACTCGATGCGGTTGTTCCACGAAAACCGATTATATTTACCACATTCCGTCCAGTGTGTTATGATGCACGGTAGAATGCGAGAATTAAAAGAGGGTTAATTTGTTATTTGATATTGACAGTTTGCTTTCTTCGCTGATGCGACGGTACTATTCATATTGTGATCCTCATTTATTAATCATTCATGTAATCAGACCAGAATCTTCTTGAGAGTTGAAACAAAGAGACCTAAAATCATGATAATTTTTCATTTATCTATCGGACATTTCTAAAATAATAAAACTGAGAATTCAGAAACAAAACAGTCTTGATTATGATTTAATGTTATCTGAGATAAAAGATTCGTTTTCTTTTGTCACTCGCAGCAAGCGTAACCTTCTGTTATTTAAACCATCTTTATTTTAAATTTGTTCGGAAGGGGGGGGGCCTGGCGTATGTACATGTATATAACATGAAAAGTGTTTAAAATCAAGTAATTTTAATTGGAGCCATTTGCTCAGAATTTGGCTCCTACTTCTTAAATTTGGCTCCTTTTTGTGTCATTTGGCGAATATGCTGGCGCAGACTTTTTTCAAGCCAGGGTGAGCCCTGCCTACGCTCTTTGATGGGTTGTTTTCAAGGTGGGTACTTTTTCAAAGTACCCCAGTACAGAAAAAGTAATAAGATTTACATCGCTATTCTACACTGTACCTAACGATTTTAAACTTTTGTGGTCTTTAAAACAAACCAATTTTAAATCCAGGTTCATAATCATTTTGTGGAAAGAGTGTTTACATAAGGGAAAATCCAAAATAATGTAAATAAAAAAGAAGCTTTTTTCAAAATGTGATATTACAAAAAATCTCTTTCAACAATTTCAACCTTTAGTTTTTTGTTACTTTTGTTTTCACAACAACTTTTTTTTAACAACAATGATAATATATGTATTGCATATAGTTATCCTCTCTTGAAAAAGAAAAATGACTTTAGCTTAAAGGCACATAAAAGGAGATAAATGCTATATCAAAAATATATTATTTGGTAAACTTTTGGTCAGGTTCAAATAGTTATCACCAAAAAAATCCATCAGCACAACTTAGACGTGACAGCCAATAAAAAATAGCCCAGATTAACCAGTTTAATAATTCGGATTGTGTGATTTTTTTTACCCCTGACCTTGACAGTTGATACACAAATGTTTGAACCGACCAATCAGAATTCGCTATTTTGAATATGTAAACAAAAGGTTGTTGATAAACATGATTGAATTGGAGACAACTATATTTCAAGCACAAAATAACTTATGTTAAAGGAGTCTATGTAATAAGGTCTCAATGCATTCTTAAATTAATTCTCATGAATTTTTTGAACATGATAAAAGAACTCCATATATTTTTTCAGTAATTTATTTGTACTCCTCTCCTTTTATGTGCCTTTAAGCAAACCTGTTACCCCCTTTCAGGGGCGTAGCTTGACTGAAATTAATGTGTAGGCACATCATTGTAGTGGGTCCTGGGGTATGCTCCCATTGGAAAAATGCAGACTGAAATCGCTCAGTTGTGTTCTGGCATGTATTTGAGAGCACAATCATATATTTTGTTTAAGCAGATAATAGAGGCCCTTTCTGTTGCATTTATTTTTTGCTTCCTGAAATAAAACTGTAGGCACGTGCCTTAAGTGCCTAAAGGAAGCTACGCCATTGCCTTTATATTTTGTTGTATTGTCCCTTTGCATAAACATTCAAAGGTGGGAGAGACACCATGGATTCACAACAAAAGGAAACATTCCTAAATGACAAAAAATTAACAAAATATGAATATTGATCATAATGTATTTCACTATAAGTGGATTGAATTTCACATTTGATGTATATAATAAAATTCATTTTAAACCTTGTGCTATTTCTATTCTTCTCTTCTTTTAGGTTTTTTCTGTCATCCACCTTGTTTTTGTGGCACTGAACGTTTGGCATGTCTGTGCTCTACAGAATGGCCTGGCCTTGACCCCACCAATGGGTTGGTTGTCATGGGAACGGTTCAGATGCATTGTGGACTGTAACAAGTACCCAGACAGCTGTATAAGGTAACTGAGAGCACCAGATCAGGGGGTGGGGGTGGGGTCAGGATCAAGTGTTTATCAGTCTTTTTGGACAGTGAGGGCTCTTCTTCGATCAATAAAGGAGTCTTCTTCCATCGTTAAGAGTCAAACATGGCAACATACCAGTAACAGTTTATTTGTTTATATGGGTTTTACATAGCATCAACATTATTTCAGTTATCCACCATGATTAAGAGTCGAACAAAGTAACATTAACTGGTTATTTGTTTATATTGGTTTTACATAGCGTCAACATTATTTCAGTCATCCACCATGATTAAGAGGCGAACATAGCAACATTAACTGGTTATTTGTTTATATTGGTTTTACATGGCGTCAACATTATTATTTCAGTCATCCACCATGAATAAGAGGCGAACATAGTAACATTAACTGGTTATTGGTTTATATTGGTTTTACATAGCTTCAACATTATTTGAGTTATGTTGCAATGCCCTATTCATGATGATGGTGGAAGACCCTGTACTCAACTGCCTAAAAGGGCTGATCAAGCCTGGAAGAACCAGCGGCATTCTGTAAGTCTGACAGGAGACTACATCTCATAAAAATCCATCTGTACTCAACGGCTCATAGCCTTCATGTAAAAAAAAACATGTATAAAGACCTGTAGACCTCCTTATATAAGGTCTGACTCCAGGATACCATTTCTTTGATCCATCTTTTGCAGGGGATTAACCCTTTCCCAAACAACAAATTTTCAACTGTCCCAAATTGAAAGAGTTTGCAGATGACATTTCAAAATGTGATGAAATTGGAAAATAATCTTCTGATAGGCCAGAAAACATTGTGGGAAGAGGAGAAATTGTTCGACACGAGCTATTAAAAACATAAATAATTCAGAAGTATCAATTCATGAAAGTATGTACAGTCTTTATGGGATAAATTTCAATGCAATTACAATGCTTTTGGATTTAAATACATGTATATATTGATTCACTGTATACAGGCTTTAAAAGGTTAAATACAAACAAATTTTGCTTCCAATTGCTATTAATCAGTGTGTATCATACACAGGTACAGCTGTTGTTCAGTTTTAAAGGAGGAATAAAGTTTAAAGTTCCAAATTTCCTTACATCTGTGAACAGCCATCTTCAAGTTGGGTAAGCACATTGCCTTATATGGGTAAAAATGGATACCGGTGTTCCCAAAAATCAGCAGACAATCAAAAGAATGTTTGAAAAAAGTAACAAAAACATTTTTTTATGATATTGGGTAAAAACTTAAAAGACCCTTGTGCCAAAAAGGGTTAAATTGCTCATGGGGAGTAATTTATCTTAACTTAACCCTTTCCCAAACAATAACGACATTTGACCTTTTTGTTGCAGACGACTTTGGAAAACATTGTGGGTAAAAGGAGAAATTGCTCTTAATGAGCAATTTCTCTTTTACCCACAATGTTTTCTGCCATATCAGAAGATTGTTTTTCAATTTCATTACATTTTGAAATGTCGCCTGGAAACTCTTTCAATTTGGGACAGACGAAAATTTGGCGTTTGGTAAAGGGTTAAAGTTGTATACTTAAGACTATATTTACCGTGTTTGAATAAGGCAAGCAAGACAACTAACCTTCTACTTATAGCGAGAAGCTATACAGGAGACAAGCTGACCTGCTCGTGAGTGAGGGTTATAGAGATGTCGGGTACCAATATGTGAATATTGATGACTGCTGGGCAGCTAAGACGAGAGATCAGACTGGTGCCCTGTACGCTGATCCTGAGAGGTTCCCAAGCGGAATAAAAGCACTGGCCAAATATGTACGTGGTTTTTTTTTGGTGTTAGTTTCTGTGAGATTTTTATACATAGAGGATGATCAACTCCTTTTGATTGATATTAAAAATATGTCACGAGAATGGGTTGTTATCAGGTTGAAAAAACCGAGTTTGAAGAACAAGTTTTTTTCTTCATGATAACAACCCATTCAAGTGACATATTTTTGATATCAATCGAATGGAGTTGATTATTCTATTTATTTCATTCCTCTAAAGTAAATATATTTGCCAAAATACCTCCATAAACGCCAAATGGAATATAAAATGGGAGGAGCAAAGCAGTTAACAATGCCAATGACTTCATTTTTGCGTCCTATGACGTCATTCACGCATTTCGATATATTGTAGAATACAAACATTTTGGTGTTGGCGCAAAAGTGCAGCTATGACTCTAACGCAAAGGAATGGTAAAAAAGTAGTTCCGTCAAAACTGTTTTCATCACTAGTGATGATATGACTTTTTGATATCATCACTAGTGACGATATTCACTGTGACAAAATTGAAAATTAATACACTGAGAAATCCCTGTATTTCACTGATAGGAATTATAATACAGTAGGATATCTATACCTCGAAGTTCATGGCACTTGATGCAAAATGTACAACATAGAGAGAGTTTGACATATAGACATCTGGAATATAAATACATAGAGATAAAGAACAAATAATTTGGGAACCTGTATTTACTTTTAACGTAAAGAACAGTTTGACAATCAGAAGTTTGAGGTACAGATATTCTACCTTATATATAAGATAAGCATGGCGCTAAAGTATCAGATAAGATGGGTCACCAATGTGAGAAAAACATGTAGCCAGACGGAAACTGGAACCTTGGACCTTCACAAACCGTGCAAACGCTAACCGTCCTGCTAACACATTAACCCTTTCCCAAACAATAACGACATGTGACTACTTTGTTGCAGACAACTTTAGGAAAACATTGAGGAAAAGGAGAAATTGCTTGTGACGAGCAATTTCTCCTTTTCCCACAATGTTTTCTGGCCTATCAGAAGATTATTTTCCAATTTCATCACATTTTGAAATGTCGTCTGCTAACTCTTTCAATTTGGGACAGTCTAAAATTTGCCGTTTGGGAAAGGGTTAAATAAACTCTTCCATGTTAATCCAAACCCCTACTGCATACTCCTCCTCACAATTGTAATTTGTCTCGAATTTCCTGGGAACAGAATTTGCGTATGGAAATTGTCTGGTGTATCTTTTACTATAGCTCTTGTTCGTCATTTACGTCGGGTGCTAATGTAACCAAGGTTAGGTAAACATGCACCCTGAGCGGGACTCGAACCATGAGAGATCTCTACAGACCGAGATATCCGGTGAACATATACATGTACATTTAACTCTATATTATATTATATAAATAGTCTTGCACAACTTACAAAGTAATTCAGGATGGTAGTAGCCAAAAGTAATCCCATTTTTAAATTTTGAATTTGGACATCTGTTGCATAGTTTTGCTAGTAAGAGATGAGCTTGTACAGAACTGATGTGTTTTCTGCATAGATGATAGTCCTGCAATACTCTCCAGGTTTGTATTGATTGCCTATTTCAGGATGATTTGTTTGGAATGTATGAACATAAAACCGTGTGCCTTTGGCCAGATTTGACAGCTTGTGTACTGGTTTTTTGATGGTTCTAGTACACTTGCTCAGTAGATTTATTTCAATGTTTGAGAGTTGAATGGACCAACTTGATGTTTCAGCATATAGTTTAGGGGAGACTATACTTAATTCAGAAGAGTCTTGAAAATGCATGATTTAACATTGGAGTCAATGGGAATTTAAGATATCAAAAGTAACAGACATATAACCAGATGCTTCCCACAGTATTGTGAATTAAGTATCAAGGCTTCATTTGGCATAAGTTGTTATATGCTGCAAATGGCTGTCTCAGGGAAAAAAGCAAAGGTTGCTCAACATGAGCATATATTCCCTTAGGTCAAAGAAGTTTGAATACTATTTTTTTATATCCAAGTATTGTTCTAAATAAATTGCAGGGGCCTCTGTGGCCTAGTGGTTAGAGTACAGAACTTGATATCACATCGCCCCTCTCCGCGTGGGTTCAAATCCTGAGAGGGATATGGATTTTCATGAGAGGCAGTCTCCTGACTGACTTACCGAATGCCGATGGTTCTACCCGGCTTGACCAGCCCTTATGGGCAGTTGAGTGTGGGGTCTTCCTCCAGCATGAAGAGTCGGGCATCGCTACATAACTGAAATAATGTTGATGTGATGTAAAACCCATATAAAAAAAAAGAATAAATAAATTGCAATCGAAAACTTATCAAAAAATTTTGTTTTGAGTAATTCGTGGCAAACAACATAAAGCCAATTTACCATAATTAAAGGATAACATATCTATCAAAATAAAAGAACAATTTACTTATAAAACTTTGAATCATGTGGGTGTCATTGGTTCACTGGTAGAGTGTCCGGCTCTTGTAAAGAGGGTTCCAGGTTTGAATCCCTGCTAGGTGAGGTGAAAATTTCCGGGACTAACTCACAAACCGGCGTGATTACTGGTTTAGTATCCAGGAAGCAATCATGTAGAGTGGCTATGAACAAGCTTTAAGCTTCCTTCACAATTGATTTAAAACAAATATGGTGAATTATGGTAAATAATGGTGTATTATGGTAAATAATGGTGAATTATGGTAAATGATGGTGAATTATGGTGAATTATGGTGAATTATGGTAAATGATGGTGAATTATGGTAAATTATGGTGAATTATGGTAAATGATGGTGAATTATGGTAAATGATGGTGAATTATGGTAAATGATGGTGAATTATGGTAAATGATGGTGAATTATGGTGATTTATGGTGACGTATGACTAACGGAGAGTATGCTTGACACAAGTTTTGTCTCTTAGATTTTCAATACGTGTATATTCCAATCTTGCTTGCTGCACTATTTTCAAAATTTTTCTTTTAACCCTTATAGTGTTGAAACCGACTTCATGCTTTTTTTTTTCTCACAAGAATCCTTCATTTTCTATTAGCACAATGTAAACAGTAATGTAAATAATAATAACCTAACCCTTACAGTGTTCGAACTGACTTGAAGCTTATGCAAACAGGTTAGATCCTGGCTAGCCACCAAGTAACTTCGCGGCTCGCCTGTGATCTAACCTGTTTTCTACTCAGAGTATCTTTCCTCATCGAAATTAAGCAGATAATTAATATTTCGGAAAGCAGACGACACAAAAATCTATTTTGAGAAAATTACCCAGCACCCTTAGGATTAAGACAATTTCTATAAAGGAACATTTTGAAATGTTTGAGTTTCACGTTGTAGATTCACAGTAAGGGACTAAAGATTGGCATCTATGGAGATTTTGGAACCAAAACCTGTGGCGGATACCCTGGTAGCAAATTCTATCTTCAAAAAGACGCAGACACATTTGCCTCGTGGGGAATAGACATGGTGAAACTCGATGGCTGCTACACAGATGTTGGTGATATGACAGAAGGTAAAATTCTCCTTAATGATACTGCATCGTAGTTGATAGCACATCATCGCCCTTACAGTGTCATCGCCCATACAGTGTCATCGCCCATACAGTGTCATCGCCCTTACAGTGTCATCGCCCATGCAGTGTCATCGCCCATACAGTGTCATCACCCTTACATTGTCATCACCCTTACATTTTCATCGTCCAAACAGTGTTATCGCCCATACAGTGTTATCGCCCATACAGTGTTATCGCCCATACATTGTTATCGTCCATACAGTGTTATCGTCCATACAGTGTTATCGCCCATACAGTGTTATCGCCCATACAGTGTTATCGCCCATACAGTGTTATCGCCCATACAGTGTCATCACCCTTACATTGTCATCGTCCATACAGTGTCATCACCCACACATTGTCATCGTCCATACAGTGTCATCACCCATACAGTGTCATTGTCCATACAGTGTTATCGCCCATACAGTGTCATCACCCATACAGTGTTATCGCCCATACAGTGTTATCGCCCTTACATTGTCATCGCCCATACAGTGTTATCGCCCATACCATGTCATTGCCCATACATGTCATTGCCCATACATGTCATCACCCATACAGCCTCATCGCCCATACATGTCACCACCCATACATGTCATTGCCCATACATGTCATTTGCCCATACATGTCATTGCCCATACAGTGCCATCGTCCATACATGTCATCGCCCATACATGTCATTCCCATACTGTCATCACCCATACCATGTCATTGCCCATACCTGGCATTGCCCATACACGTCATTGCCCATACATGCAATCACCCATACATTGTCATCGCCCATACACATCATCGACCATACAGTGTTATTGCCTGTACATGTCATCACCCATACATGTCATCGCCCATACATGCCATCGCCCATACATGTCATCGCCCATACATGTCATCGCCCATACATGCCATCACCAATACATGTCATCACCCATACATTGTCATCACTCATACAGGTCATCACCCATACATTGTCATTGCCCATACATGTCATCACCCATACAGTGTCATTGTTCATACTGTCATCGCCCATACCATGTCATTGCCCATACTATGTCATTGTCAGTACTGCGTCTTTGCCAGTACTGCATCATTGCCCATACTGCGTCATTGTTGATAGCATGTCATTACCCATACATGTCATCGCTCATAGCCCTTCATAGCCCAAATTGCATCATCGTACATACCCCGTCATCGCCAATCTTTGTCTCCCCCCAATATCATGGCACCACCCATATTACTACATTGCTGATACAGTGTCATTGCCAATACTGCATCATTGCCAATACTGCATCATTGCCAATACTGCATCAATACAGAATTAGTCTAATTTGAAAAAAGTTCTTGTTGTTGACAGTTAACGACTAGAAATTGATAGTATCTATTTCTGTTCCTGCAATAAAAAGATTGAAATATTCCAAATCTGACTAGTGGGCCAAAATATACCAAGAAACCCTAAGATGAACTTATTTATACTTAGAGGATGTTAAACTTCAACACATTTCTCCCCTTAATAAACTCTAAATATATGTTTCAAATGTTTACAAATGGAGACTGTATGTTATTTCACCATGATAACTGCTCATAGAGAAAGCAAGAGACATAACTCCTAAAGGGCTGGTAACAGACAGAGATACTGTGGTACCAGAGTGGTTTCCCATGGGAGCTTCTGCCCCGAGCATCAATGACGTCGATGTTAGAATATTACGAAAAAAAAAAAAGTTTTTTGATGCAAATGGAAATTCTGTAGATGCAAATGGGCAAAAACTTACATTCAGACTACAGTCAAACTTGTGTTAAAAGGCCAGCCTATGGGACAGAGTAAATTGGCTGTTAAAGACAGGTTGGCTACTTAATACAAATTGATGTACACTATAAATCTAACAATGGGACTTTCTGTAATGGTTGTTTAAGACAGGTTGGCTGCCTAATACAAATTGATGTACTGTACACTATAAATCTAACAATGGGACTTTCTGTAGTGGTTGTTTAAGGCAGGTTGGCTGCTTAAAAGGATGGTTGCTTAACACAAGTTAGACTGTACTTGCTTAACTTGCTCGTTGCAGCTTGTGAGATTTTTTTTTGATTTCTGCCCAATATTGTCATAATTGTATGGTTAAATTATGGTAGACCGATGTTGTATACATTCATCCTTTTTTTTTCTCTTTTTTTTTTCAAATTTTACACTTATTTTTTTTCTCGGAATTTTACACTTTTTTCTTTTCAAATTTTACACCTATTTTTTTTTCTTTCAAGTTTTTCACTTGTTTTTCTTCATCACATTGACTTTCATTAATTATACAGGCTATCCAGCAATGGAATTTTTCCTCAACCAGACTGGTAGACCGATGCTGTATTCATGTAGCTGGCCAGCCTATGTTGGGTCCAACAACGGGATCGTAAGTAATCTTGTATAAACGAAGCAGGGATCAGAAAAATCCATTTTATCCATTTTTGACCAATTTCGGTTGCACAGAAGCATGATATTGTTTAATGCATAAAGAAGAAAAGATATCTTTTTTTATTTTTCTTTGGGGCTGGGGGGTAAGAGAGATATCGAGAGTTTTTGGTCATCTCTCAAACTGATTGGGATTTGGATATTTTCTGATCCCTGGTCTTGTCTCTTGTCACATAAAGCATCATGTATGGGTAGATGCAAGGAAAACATTAAGATTTATTGGTATCAAAAGGGTTTTCGGCTGTTTCTTGGACTGATTGGGATTCGGAGATTTCCTGATCTGTGTTTGTTGGTACTGACTAGAATCATATCATAGGATATTTTATTAGTTGTGTGGGACAATGGCATAACGAGTTGTTGTAAACTCTCACTTATCTTCTTTATTGCTCCTCTTAACCCTATTTTGTGGGTACTCAATACTCTATGAGGCAATTTTAATGGGTACCCACAATATAGGATATATTTATTAGTTGTGTGAAACAATGGCATAATGAGTTGTTGTAAACTCTCACTTATCTTCTTTATTGCTCCTCTTAACCCTATTTTGTGGGTACTCAATACTCTATGAGGTAATTTTAATGGGTACCCACAATATAGGATATATTTATTAGTTGTGTGGAACAATGGCATAATGAGTTGTTGTAAACTCTCACTTATCTTCTTATTGCTCCTCTTAACCCTATTTTGTGGGTACTCAATACTCTATGAGGCAATTTTAATGGGTACCCACAACATAGGATATATTTATTAGTTGTGTGGAACAATGGAATAATGAGTTGTTGTAAACTCTCACTTATCTTCTTTATTGCTCCTCTTAACCCTATTTTGTGGGTACTCAATACTCTATGAGGCAATTTTAATGGGTACCCACAATATAGGATATATTTATTAGTTGTGTGAAACAATGGAATAATGAGTTGTTGTAAACTCTCACTTATCTTCTTTATTGCTCCTCTTAACCCTATTTTGTGGGTACTCAATACTCTATGAGGCAATTCTAATGGGTACCCACAATATAGGATATATTTATTAGTTGTGTGAAACAATGGAATAATGAGTTGTTGTAAACTCTCACTTATCTTCTTTATTGCTCCTCTTAACCCTATTTTGTGGGTACTCAATACTCTATGAGGCAATTTTAATGGGTACCCACAATATAGGATATATTTATTAGTTGTGTGGAACAATGGAATAATGAGTTGTTGTAAACTCTCACTTATCTTCTTTATTGCTCCTCTTAACCCTATTTTGTGGGTACTCAATACTCTATGAGGCAATTTTAATGGGTACCCACAATATAGGATATATTTATTAGTTGTGTGGAACAATGGAATAATGAGTTGTTGTAAACTCTCACTTATCTTCTTTATTGCTCCTCTTAACCCTATTTTGTGGGTACTCAATACTCTATGAGGCAATTCTAATGGGTACCCACAATATAGGATATATTTATTAGTTGTGTGAAACAATGGCATAATGAGTTGTTGTAAACTCTCACTTATCTTCTTTATTGCTCCTCTTAACCCTATTTTGTGGGTACTCAATACTCTATGAGGTAATTTTAATGGGTACCCACAATATAGGATATATTTATTAGTTGTGTGGAACAATGGCATAATGAGTTGTTGTAAACTCTCACTTATCTTCTTTATTGCTCTTCTTAACCCTATTTTGTGGGTACTCAATACTCTATGAGGTAATTCTAATGGGTACCCACAACATAGGATATATTTATTAGTTGTGTGAAACAATGGAATAATGAGTTGTTGTAAACTCTCACTTATCTTCTTTATTGCTCCTCTTAACCCTATTTTGTGGGTACTCAATACTCTATGAGGTAATTTTAATGGGTACCCACAATATAGGATATATTTATTAGTTGTGTGGAACAATGGCATAATGAGTTTTCATAAACTCTCACTTATCTTCCTTATTGCTCCTCTTAACCCTATTTTGTGGGTACTCAATACTCTATGAGGTAATTTTAATGGGTACCCACAACATAGGATATATTTATCAGTTGTGTGAAACAATGGAATAATGAGTTTTCATAAACTCTCACTTATCTTCTTTATTGCTCCTCTTAACCCTATTTTGTGGGTACTCAATACTCTATGAGGCAATTTTAATGGGTACCCACAATATAGGATATATTTATTAGTTGTGTGGAACAATGGAATAATGAGTTGTTGTAAACTCTCACTTATCTTCTTTATTGCTCCTCTTAACCCTATTTTGTGGGTACTCAATACTCTATGAGGCAATTCTAATGGGTACCCACAATATAGGATATATTTATTAGTTGTGTGAAACAATGGCATAATGAGTTGTTGTTAACTCTCACTTATCTTCCTTATTGCTCCTCTTAACCCTATTTTGTGGGTACTCAATACTCTATGAGGCAATTTTAATGGGTACCCACAATATAGGATATATTTATTAGTTGTGTGGAACAATGGAATAATGAGTTTTCATAAACTCTCACTTATCTTCTTTATTGCTCCTCTTAACCCTATTTTGTGGGTACTCAATACTCTATGAGGCAATTTTAATGGGTACCCACAATATAGGATATATTTATTAGTTGTGTGGAACAATGGAATAATGAGTTGTTGTTAACTCTCACTTATCTTCCTTATTGCTCCTCTTAACCCTATTTTGTGGGTACTCAATACTCTATGAGGCAATTTTAATGGGTACCCACAATATAGGATATATTTATTAGTTGTGTGGAACAATGGAATAATGCGTTGTTGTTAACTCTCACTTATCTTCTTATTGCTCCTCTTAACCCTATTTTGTGGGTACTCAATACTCTATGAGGCAATTCTAATGGGTACCCACAATATAGGATATATTTATTAGTTGTGTGGGACAATGGAATAATGAGTTGTCATAAACTCTCACTTATCTTCTTTATTGCTCCTCTTAACCCTATTTTGTGGGTACTCAATACTCTATGAGGCAATTTTAATGGGTACCCACAACATAGGATATATTTATTAGTTGTGTGAAACAATGGAATAATGAGTTGTTGTAATCTCTCATGATTGCTCCTCTTAACCCTATTTTGTGGGTACTCAATACTCTATGAGGCAATTTTAATGGGTACCCACAATATAGGATATATTTATTAGTTGTGTGGAACAATGGAATAATGAGTTGTTGTAAACTCTCACTTATCTTCTTTATTGCTCCTCTTAACCCTATTTTGTGGGTACTCAATACTCTATGAGGCAATTTTAATGGGTACCCACAATATAGGATATATTTATTAGTTGTGTGAACAATGGAATAATGAGTTGTTGTAAACTCTCACTATCTTCTTTATTGCTCCTCTTAACCCTATTTTGTGGGTACTCAATACTCTATGAGGCAATTTTAATGGGTACCCACAATATAGGATATATTTATTAGTTGTGTGGAACAATGGAATAATGAGTTGTTGTAAACTCTCACTTATCTTCTTTATTGCTCCTCTTAACCCTATTTTGTGGGTACTCAATACTCTATGAGGTAATTTTAATGGGTACCCACAATATAGGATATATTTATTAGTTGTGTGGAACAATGGAATAATGAGTTGTTGTAAACTCTCACTTATCTTCTTTATTGCTCCTCTTAACCCTATTTTGTGGGTACTCAATACTCTATGAGGTAATTTTAATGGGTACCCACAATATAGGATATATTTATTAGTTGTGTGGAACAATGGAATAATGAGTTGTTGTAAACTCTCACTTATCTTCTTTATTGCTCCTCTTAACCCTATTTTGTGGGTACTCAATACTCTATGAGGTAATTTTAATGGGTACCCACAATATAGGATATATTTATTAGTTGTGTGAACAATGGAATAATGAGTTGTTGTAAACTCTCACTTATCTTCTTTATTGCTCCTCTTAACCCTATTTTGTGGGTACTCAATACTCTATGAGGTAATTTTAATGGGTACCCACAATATAGGATATATTTATTAGTTGTGTGAAACAATGGAATAATGAGTTGTTGTTAACTCTCACTTATCTTCTTATTGCTCCTCTTAACCCTATTTTGTGGGTACTCAATACTCTATGAGGCAATTTTAATGGGTACCCACAATATAGGATATATTTATTAGTTGTGTGGAACAATGGAATAATGAGTTGTTGTAATCTCTCACCTATCTTCTTTATTGCTCCTCTTAACCCTATTTTGTGGGTACTCAATACTCTATGAGGCAATTTTGAATGGGTACCCACAATATAGGATATATTTATTAGTTGTGTGAAACAATGGAATAATGAGTTGTTGTAAACTCTCACTTATCTTCTTTATTGCTCCTCTTAACCCTATTTTGTGGGTACTCAATACTCTATGAGGCAATTCTAATGGGTACCCACAATATAGGATATATTTATTAGTTGTGTGGAACAATGGAATAATGAGTTGTTGTAAACTCTCACTTATCTTCTTTAGTGCTCCTCTTAACCCTATTTTGTGGGTACTCAATACTCTATGAGGCAATTCTAATGGGTACCCACAATATAGGATATATTTATTAGTTGTGTGAAACAATGGAATAATGAGTTGTTGTATACTTTATCAGAGGTCCAGACGAGAGCTTTATTCTGCTGGCGCAGCTACCTCTCTCTTTATTGCTTGTCTAAGCCCTATATTGTGGGTACTCATTAGAATCGTCTCAAGAAGAGGTTGTTTATGAGTGCCAACAATAAAGGGTTTAACAAAAGAGGTTGACAAGGACAGTCTAGGAAATACGCTTCTTGTCTGCATCTGTTAATGCAGATATGTCATGATAGTTACCTTAGTTAACTTAGAAACTCTTTCTATCAATTGTGTTTTCTTACAGCCACCATACGACAAAATAGCTAAATATTGTAATATTTGGCGTAACTTTGGAGATATTGGTGATTCATGGGATAGCGTGCAAGGTATCATCGACTTCTACGGAAAAGATCCGGGAAATTTTAGCCAAGTGGCGGGACCAGGAAATTTCAACGATCCAGACATGGTGAGTAGGAACTGCTTAATACTTAAGTCCAACTCCGCCTAAAAACCATGCAAAACCTGCAGAAAGTGATTTATCGTATGTCACAAAATCTAACAAAGTTATGTTTTTCGGATAGATAACAGCCTAAAAATAAACAATCAAGTATTTTTTCTTCAAAAATTTGATTTTTGTGGATTATGGAAGCGTTTCAAAAAATGGCTTTTTGGTGAATTCAAAAGGGTTTATATAGCAAAATTCAGTTCGATTTTTCTCCCAAGACCAACCTCGTTCATCAAATAATATGCTTTCATTGGGTACATACGGTAATCATCTGTTGATTTCAATTCTAAAACCCGCGTGTTTTTTTTGTATTTTGATGTAAATTAACACAAAACAATTTTATTTGATTTCCAAGGGAAGCAACTCTGTATACCTGGGGTTTCATGGATTACTTCCCCAAAAGGGAGGTAGTAATCAATATCAAAACTTTTCCAATAACATCTTCTAGTACTTTAAACTAAATGTTATTATCATCTAAAAATTGCTTCTATTTAGAAATCATACAAATCAAAATCAAGACCCCTTGTTTTTGCTCTTTTTATTAATAGCTGTTCACATGTCAATTTATTTACAAATGACTCCCTTAGCAGCAACAACAACAACAACAGCAAAAATGGCGGGTTTTGAAGTTTGTTGTCAGTGTAAACATTGTTGACCCATTGTTGAATGGCTGTATTGTTTAAAAAATAATCTCCTTTTGATATTGATGAGATTTAAAAAGATGACACAAGGGATTCAGCTTTGTTCATGTTTACAAAGCGTAGGAAATATTTTATAGTGCAATGTCATAGTGCATTAGACTGGTAGAAAAGTTGAAGGAAGGAGTCTCAATATGACAGATTGTTTTCCTTGTCACAAAAAGTGAATGACTTAATTATCCCAAGACAGCTGCAATGGAGAAAGGTAAGATAATGCTTTAAATGATTTTCTATTAAATGGCTTGATTTCTTTATCTTATGTAATTGAAATGTCTTAATTTCTTTGTGATGGGTGGGGTAATAATTCTGCTTACTGTATGTCAAAAAAAAATGTTTGGATAATGAGTTTGTGCTACTCTTATATTAAAGGGACTCACTGACCATGCTTAATTTTGTAAAGAGTGTTTTTTTCCATTTCTAATGATCATTTCTTAAAAAAAGTCTTTATGAAAGACATTTCACAAAATCAATTTTGCATGCCTATAGTTCCTATCAGTTACAAAACCACATATGGTCAATGGATTAGAAGAAACTTAGTTTGAGATGAAAATAAGCTTCCTTTTAAAGTAATATGTAAAGTATTTTGCTCATACTGTGTTGTTATGTTCAGAATTATTCACCTGTCTTATACTACTAAAAATGCCATATATTATTTTTCAAGATCATTTCCCATAATGTTCATTATCTTAATTCTTAAGCCAAATTGTCTTACTAAGGATTTCCTCATTCATGTTTGTCTTATTTTATTTGGATTTAACATTATGTCAACAGTTTTTCAGTCATATTGGGATACCCGACTCATCATTGATGCAATTTGATGGAGGGAGACCCCTTATTTTACCTTTAGCCATCAGGGAAGGTCAAGATAAATAAAACCATCCCCAATTCCATTACTCGACGAGAGTCAAGCACTCATGAGAATTCAAATATATCGCTACCACGATTTTAACAGATATGGAGAGTGTTTGGTAATTTAAGAGGCTTGTAGCAAATATTCCTTTTCACATAAATTCTATCTTTAAAGGAAACACCTATACACTAGTTGTTTGTTTATGTATAAAAAAGAACTTATCTGCTTTATAAGATGCAATAGAGTTTGATTGTAACTAACTTTGTTTTCTGATTTCTTTAGGGTTGTGCCTAAGTGGCTCCATGAACATATCATCTACAAGCAATTGTGAGACCCCCCTTTGATGACAGAAAGGTGTTCCTTATATTAAAGTCAACTATACTAAGTAGGAATGACTGTTTGTGCAATGGGTGAGTATTTATTTCAAGTTTTTAAATTATGAAGTATATTGAAAACTTGAATAATCCATAACATCAAAAACCTGATGAATTCTTATTACCACCTGATAATAAGGGTCCTGATTGGTTTAGTGGTTAAGGTGCTGTTGTTAGTACTTGGGGATCCCTTGTTTAAGGCCCAACATTAGCTAGATCCCTAGCCTAATAATAATGAATCCAGGTGAGCTGTAACATGACTGAAAAATTGTTGACACAATATCTTTCTCTATAAACAAGCAAACAAACAAACAAACAAACCACTTAACGATGATGGTTGTATGAAATAATGTGTAAGAATTTCTGAATTCATATCTATAGTCATGCCAAATAAAGCCATATTTGAGTTCTCCCAGTTGGTTTTGAAGACAATCATGCAGTCCATTTACATAAGGTTGATTTTCTATGATAGATTATTTTGATTTACACAATGTACTTTACATTCAATTTTGAAATTATTCAGCACATGTCTTCACTTTAACTGAGTCTGAAATATGTTATTAATTTTATATTGACTTACTTATTTACCCATCCTTTTTTTTTATCTTATTCAGAAGTAACTTGTGTGAAAGACAAGACAGACCAACCATGATGCTCATAAGAAGACATCTATTACAGAAATCAGCACTGATGAGAAGTTCCCTATAGTTATGGTCTATCTTATATACACTGATAGCTGATATTTAATTGTTACAGTTCAATGTTCTTTCATGAAGATTGGTTGACTGGTCCAAATTTGAAGTTACAACAATTTTAAAGTATTAAACATGCAGATTTTGTGTCATATTTTGAAGACTTTATGATTTAATGAGATAAATTGTTTCATTAGTGTCTTGGGTCTTCTGCTTTTAGAACATTGAAATAAATATAACCTGTTGTGCTAGACAAATTAAATCAAAAACACCTCCTCTGGTATGGTAGAATAAGAGGTATAATGAGAAAAGGAAGAAATGCTCAAATGACCAATGTCTTCTTAAACAAAGCTTATCTTCTATTGTTAAGTGATAAGTTAGTTCTACCAAATTTTGTATTCTCTCATTATGCAGCAAGGTACACCCCCATCTCCCCGAACTATTCAAGTTCAAGCCCTTGAATGATAAAAATGAGACATTTTCGGCTTGTTCACAATATGATGAAAAAAAAAATCTTTATCTAATCTTCATCAAATATTATGAAATTAATATTTTTTAAATCAATCAGTATTAACTCAAAATATAAGTGTTATGCCCCTTGAATGATAAAACAGTGACATTTTATCCTATAGAAGCAGTTTGGAGACAAATAATTTCTTCATACATGTTGCTGTAATTTCCAAAATGAATATCAAAGAAATTTTTATTTTGATAAATTAAAGCAAGTCTATCGCCCCTTTTACTTACATATTGGAAAAGGTCCAACCAGGAAGGTGTTGTTTTCTTCATGTTTCCATAGCAACAGAATTGTATTGCACTATGTTTTCTAACATGAGCCCAGTAATCAATAGAGTTCAAATCCATTTTGTGAATAGTCCAGATACCTTTACTGGAGTGAAAATTATTGAATCACAGTTGCTCAAATCTTTCAGTTGATGCTTTCTACAGTACTTGTTCCTTATGAGTTGTGGTCAGATATGAAACATACATCTCTATTTGCTTACTTTTTTTAGTTTAAACATGTTTTTATGTCTTTATATGTGTTTCATTTCTAAGTAAGGTGCATCAAGACAAAAATCAAGACAAGAAAATGCCATTTTTTAATTATTTATTTTTTTTGGTTTCCATAGCAACACATTTTAAATAATTTTCTCATGTTGTAAACCATTTTATATATTCATGTATCATATTTTTGGTATTTAAAGTTTGTTTACCAAATTAAAATTGCATTTTGTTGCCTTTTATAGTTGAAATAGAATGATTTTAGGTGGAATGACTATTTCTATTCTTGTTGCTAGGGTACTTATTCCTTTTTGAGATATCCCAACAAAGAGGAAAAAACACACAGATTTTTACATGATTTTGATAGAGGAGATGTTCTTTTACTGTTTTGATCATATGAGCTTTCTGTATTAGGTTGGTCTTGAGAGATAATCTTAAATAAAATGTAAATTTTCCAAAAATACTTAAAAATTAAAAAAATGCAAAACCAGTTTAATCTTGATATGACCTCTGTAAAAAAGTATAAAGTAGAGCAGCAACATTTATTGAAATTTCTTTCCACAAAATGATATTCTTGGAAACTGTTATAGCAAATTTATCTATTTCCTACATTTTGTGTATGTATTTTCAATGTGAAAATGACCAAAAATCACTCTTTTTGTTATCATTTTGGGCTGGTAATGGCAAAAAAGGTTCAATAACTAGAGAATATATGGTTTTTGCCGTGAATTATAAGGCTTTTTCACGGGTAAGGGAGATGATTCTTACCTTTATGCTTACAATAGAAGCTTAACACATATTTCTAACAGTTTGGATACTTATATAAGTTTGTTTCTTTATCAGTATTGCATTCTTGAAGAAGTTGTATCAAAGCAGATAACTAGCGATGAAATATGCCCTTCTGGGGGGGAGGGGGGCAGAAGTTCAATTTTTTGTTTCCATAGCAACCCTTTAAACGGTCTTTTTGAGTCTACAACCAATTTTTATTTTCACAAATTATCTTTTTGGTATTTGAACTTTTAAATGCACACTTTGTATTGCCTTGTTTTGCTTTTTTTGAGTGAAATCAGTATGATAATTGATGGAAAGACAATTTCTATTCTTGCTGTTATGAGACCAATTCCTTATTGAGATTTATCAAAAAAGAAGAAAAAACACAAACTTTTTTCTCTTGTTAAAGTATAAGGACATATCCATTTACTGTTTTAATATAATGAGCCCATTGAGCTAGGTTGGTCTTAAGATGAAATTTGAGACGAAATATGATGTTTTTTGTGATTTTTTTATATTTTTGTTTCCTTGGCAACCCTTTAAAAGGCTATTTTTTGGTTGACAACCAATGTTTGTCTTAATATTTCATCTTATTCATATTTAGACTTATAAATGCACATTTTATATTGCCTTGTTCTGCTTTTTTGAGTTAAATCTGAGTGCTTTAAGATGGAAAGACAAATTTCATTCTTGTTTCTATGGTACCTATTCTTTTTCAAGATTTCTCAAAAAAGAAGAAAAAACACGCGGTTTTCTTTCATGTTTATGTAAGAAGAGATATTCTTTTACTGTTTTAATAGTATGAGCCCCCTGTACTAGGTTGGTCTTGAGAGAAAATTGGAGATGAAATGTGTCAATTTTCCAAAAATCCTTAAAAATCCAAAAAGTGCAAAACCTGTTGAAGCCTGAATTGACATATGTCAAAAAGTATTAAGTTGAGGGGCAACTTGTATTGAAATTTCTGTTCACCATATGATAATCTGAAGAAGTTATTTAACAAATTAACTCTTTTTTTATTGTGTATGTATGTTTTTTCATTGTGAAAATGACCAAAAATCACTCTTTTTTTGTCATTTTGGGCTGATAAATGGCAAAAAAGAAAATGTCCCGTTTCCATGGCAACTGTAACAGGAGTAAAGAAATATTCAGCCAAACTTATTTTGGTCATAAGTGCTATACATCTGGCTAAAAATTTTGCAATTCTCTCACCATGGATAAATCACCTTCTGCATGGTTCTTAGAAATAGCTGCACTTAAAAGCATACTAGCGCTCATAAAAACTGTGTAATACCGCTCTCTCAGAGCGCGAAGCGCTCGGAGAGCGGATAACGGTAACATACGTACGAGAAACAAGTTATGTTAACACCGGTTATACCATTAGCAAAAAAACAGGTGGCTTCCGGTTTACCTAAAGGAGAAAACTCGGGTTTGCTTCGGGTGTTTCCGGCTTTACGGAATGGACTGGTTCTATCTAAATTTATTTTCAAGCACTACCTTTATCTACCAATATATCTACCAATAGTGAACCATTCCTTGTAAAGAGAAAACTCGGGTTTGCTTCTGGTGTTTCCGGCTTTATGGAATGGACTGGTTTTACATAAATTCATTGCCGCTCATTGAGTTTATTTCCGCCAATCATGAATGAACCATAAACCATTCTATCGAAAAACAAAACACGAACAACAGGATCGGCGCCACCGCTTCAAACTTTAAATTGGACACAGTTTTCAACTCCTTGAAAGGACAACGTATCGCCGGTTGTAGGTAAGAGAACTTTTAGTACTCTTTCATTTCGTTATAAAACAGTATAGCTAAATAGACCATTTTCACCAAAATTCGTCATAGAAAAATCGAGAAGGCGAGCCCTCGTCACGCCTCGCCGAAGATGCTTCCTCTAAACAAACATCCATCTGAAAAAAACTTCTCCCTTTTCAGTATAACTACAGCATTCATTTTTTAGTATTACAGTACATGTTCCCTTCAGTACTAGGCTAGAAAGTGTGTGTTGCCCACAACACTCCACGGTGAAATAAGTGTTCACCTTCTATCGATTCGGTGATTACACCCTGCAGTTTGGCATAATCTAATGTTTATGTAGACGGTCTATGTCATTTTCGCGGTGTGTAAGGAAAGCATTAGGTACACATCGTGTTGTATATGGAATACACTATTATGCTGACCAATAAAGCAACGATGTCAACTCGTCAGTTGCTGACATGGATTATTTGTTATTGTTGGAGCTTTTAAATTGAGTACAAGGTACCGTCTTGACAATTTGATAGCGTTATGGGCCGATAGTTTAAATAACGATGACAGCGTGAATTTCCTTTTCAAAAAATGAAATACCCTGTATTTGGTTATATATGTCACCTTATTTTAGTTTACTTGATTCAAGTGATACTATTATTTCCAAACATTGAATTATTCTTGCAATTGATAATTTTGGCCCAAAGGTTTGATCCTTAAGTTGATTCTTCTTTATTTCACAGATTGCATGATGGTTGGGAATATGACAATTTCAAACAAGATTCAAAAGAAAAGATGATGCAGACCTGCATAAACATTGACTCTGTTTTATAATACAAGTAAGTACATAGTCTTTCTCATGCCCCTTTGAACTTTACAAACATAAGCCTCATAACCATAGAAGATAACTTATGAAAGCAATAAATGTTGATGAATTTGTTGTTGCTCAAAATGTGTAATTGACTTTTTCTTTTCTTCTTTCTTTTTTCGAAAATCTTCATGAGAATGAAACCAAAATAAGTCAAAACAGGTTGAAATATAGATTTTTATCAACAATCAGTTCTTTTTCTTCCTGTCAGATAACTGCTTCAATTGACTACCATAGGGATAGAATTATTTCCAAAATGTTACCAATTAAGAATAATCAGTCAGTTAAAGTGTAGCCAGAATTTACGGTGGCATAGAGGTGACAGGTATGCAATTTTTTTTTCTGATTTGGTAAGTCGAAATAACGAGAAAATTAAGTCGTTATTTCAATTTATTAACTCGAAAATAACGAGATAGTTAAGTCATTATTTCGACTTACTAACTCAAAATAACGAGATAATAAAATCATTTTTTTGACTAACTAAGTTGAAATAAGGAGATGATTAAGTCATTATTTCGACTTACTTACTCAAAATAATGAGATGATTAAGTTTTTATTTCGACTTACTAACATGAAATAATGAGATAGTTAAGTCATTATTTCGACTTACCAACTTGATATAATGAGATAATTAAGTCGTTATTTCGACTTACTAACTCGCAATAATGAGATAGTTAACTCATTATTACAAGTAAGTTGACCAATCAGATTCATTCAATCTTTAACTTAAAGTATAATGTGGTTAACATTGCGTCACACTGTACGTCATTTCACATGAATTTGCTGAATACAACGAACCATCTGATTGGTCAACAAACTTGTTATATCGAATTAACCATCTCGTTATTTCGAGTTAGTGAGTCGAAATAACTACTTAATTATCTCGCTATTTTGAAGTTCGTAAGTCTGAATAATGACTTTACTAACTCAAAATAACGACTTAATTATGTCATTATTTCGAGTGAGTAAGTCAAAATTACGACTTAACTATCTCGTTATTTCGACTTACTTACTTGAAATAACGACTTAGTTATCTCTTTGAGTTAGTAAGTTGAAATAATGACTTAATTATCTCATTATTTAGACTTACTAACTCAGAAAAAACAAAAATAAAATCGCATACATGTCACCTCTATGCCACCATAAGTATTGCCAAAAGATTGATACTTTTTATTTTTCTCTTTCAACAGCCAAAACGGATGACTTACTGGTAGAGTAAGGAAGAGATAACAACATCAAAATATGCTGGAGGATCACACAGACTCTGTACAATAAAAAACAGATGAAGATTTACATGGACGCCCGAATACCATTAAATCTATAGATATGTTTTTACTCATGAACTGTTTCAAAACTTAGTTTTCTCCTCAAAAGACTATTTCAAGGATAGTGTTTAGTGTTATTTGGTACTGATAACATCAAATGACAATAATATAGAAAAACTCTGATGGACTATGGAATATTCTATTATGATAACAATGTCACATATGTCTTATGGTACTCATTTTCTTTTCTCTTTTTCAAGAAGCCTTCAAAAATTCAGATTAATGAGACAAAAAGCATGCCCATGCTCTATTTACACAGCTTAGTAAGCCTACAGCAGACCAGTGGAAGACAAAAACTTGAGTCATAACAATTGCTTGTGTATGATATTTTTCAATGAAACAAAGATCAGAGTTGAATTTAAATTTTATGCATGCATCAATGTAAAGTTATTACTTTTCCTTCAGTTTCCATGGTAAACCCCTTAACTTTCAACATAATTTTTAACCAATTATGGCAAAGGGAAATTGGCTCAGAGAGCACATTTGCCTTGTCACAATGCTTCTTTTCATTGGTTAAAGAAAATTTTAATTATATCTGCTATTGCTTTAAATTTGAAACAATATTTTGGAAAAATTGGATAAAAGTCTTAAGGATGTATGTCATAGAATATTTGTTGATTATTTTTTTTTGGAAAATCTAAAGGTGATCATACATATTTCTGCCATATTCTTCCAACTTTCAGGAGTTTTTTTTAAACTATGAAGACAAGGGAACTGATGGCATCAAGAATGAAAATAATGTCCCAAGATCAAGCAGTGATTTCATTAGATAAAATTATCTATCAATGTGTTAGAGCAAAGATTTTGAAAACATGAACAAATACTGTCTGCTGATTTTCATGTATGTCTTTTAACTACTTTTTATTAATAGTTTATTGCATATCATTTATTGCATATTTTGTTTTTTAAGTTCTTTGATATATAAACACATATAAAAAAGCAGTGTTTTATGTGTAAAAAAGGTAAATAAAATACTAATAGAAATTTATGGAATCTTTTACTTTTATTTTAAAGTTCAACAAAAAACCAATTGGCTACAACAAAGCTATTTGTTGTTTTTGAATGATCTTTTGGAGATCTGCAAAGCAATTTATGTGGTATTTCCTTATCTCAATTGAACAGTAATGAAAAATTCAAGCAAAGACCTGATTGGCTTTCTATATGATTTAGTTAGTCCCTAAGAATGTACAAGCAGATGAGTATGTTGTTTGATATTGTCTGATACTATTAACCAAAATGATCCTTCTTCATCACCAAATGACATGTTGTTTGTTCTCATGATGATTTAAAGCAGTACCTACAACACATGATTTTGTGAAGAAAATTCTATGATTTCATGCAGAGACAGACTTGTGATTCAAATATTGTAGTTTGGTAGTTCTGACATTGCATGAGCAGTTTGTCCTTACATGATGAATGTCTCATTATTGATGAAAGGCCCTCAAACACAGCCCAAGCAAGTAAACTTATACCCATATAGAACATCTACCATCAAACAAGCTCACTAAGAGTCTGCAAGAATACTTATCCTTTTACTGAGACCTACCTAAATGAGACAAAGATGACAGCTTTGTGACAAAATGAGTATTTGCTCCCCAAAGTAAGCCAATTCTTACATTTCCACAAAGTTGTACTCTGAATTGATATTGAACCGTATATTCAGTATGCAAGTGTTTTTCACAAAACCCATGCCATTGAGTTGAGAGAGCGGTCTAGAGGCAATGCCTTAGTTCATATTATGAGTTATAAATTATGATAGAATATGTTGAAACATAGTGAAAAACCATAGGATCATTACAATATAAAAGTCTGCACTATTTATTATTTATTTTTCAAAGTGCTATTTTCACAAATTTGGTGCCCACAAATTTTACTTCATTGTTTACATTTGAGTAGCATCTAAAAAAGCAAGGAGTGCTTGGATTAATGAGTGGCGATCACCTGGTTAGAAAAATATGTGAAACACATTCAATACATGTACTGTCATTTATCCAATATCAACAACGTGAACATTCAAAATGGAGAATTCCTTGTGTTTTATTGGTTCCTAACGTTTCCCGGCTGACCTTGTTTTATCCCAATGGTAAACAAACCATATAGTATTCACTCTTTTAAAAACATCATGTGAACATGTCTCATTTTCTCTGTATAAAATTTAAACTCATAATACCCAGATTTGCAGTTTCTGAGCGCTAGTATGCTTTTAAGTAATCAGTTCAAAAACTGTGAAAGAATTTACATGTAATGTGTTGATTGGAAGATAGAACCGTCCTATTGAGTCAAGATTGAATGGGTTACTTTTTTTACAACTTTTTTTATTACTACCACCCTATATTGAGAGTTCAGTGCACGACCAAAGCACATCCTTCAATATTTTGCAGAAGATTCTATAGCCTTTCATTAAATTCTTCATAAATTGTTTCTATTTCAAAAGCTTATCATCGGAAACTTTGGACTCAGCGAGGATCAGCAGGAAGTGCAGATGGCGCTCTGGTCCATAATGGCTGCCCCTCTACTGATGTCAAACGATCTACGAAGCGTACCACCGTTCTCCAAAGCCATTTTACAGAACAAGCGAGCCATATCCATTAACCAGGACCCCCTTGGGATTCAGGGCAGAAGGATCCGTACAGTAAGTGGATTTAACGCTTAGAATGATGGGTAATTTTCTAAAAATATACTTTTGTGTCTGCTTTCCCAAAACCCTAATTATCTGTTTAATTTTGATGAGGAAATATATGCTCAGAGTTGCAAACAGGTAAGATCACAGGCCTGGATTTAACCTGCTTGCATGAGCATGAAGTCAGTTCCAGCACTTTAAGGGTTAAGTGATATTATTGTTTCAGGTGTTTCCGTTGCCCAGTGGTTGGAGTATAGAACTTGTAACCACATGGCCCCTCTCCGCGTGGGTTCCAATCCCAGTGGTTGGAGTATAGAACTTGTAACCACATGGCCCCTCTCCGCGTGGGTTCCTATCCCAGTGGTTGGAGTATAGAACTTGTAACCACATGGCCCCTCTCCGCGTGGGTTCCAATCCCAGTGACAGCATTTGGATTTGCATGCGAGTTAGTCTCCTGACTGATGTACAGAATGCCGATGGTTCTACCTGGCTTCATCAGCCCTTATCAGCCCTTATGGGCAGTTGAGTATGAGGTCTCCCTCCATCATTAAGAGTTGGGCATCGCAACATAACTGAATTAATAATGAAGCAATGTAAAACCCATATAAATACAGTCTAACTTGTGTTAAGCAACCACCCTTTTAAACGGCCAACCTGCCTTAAACAACCACTACAGCAAGTCCCATTGTTAGATTTATAGTGTACATCAATTTGTATTAAGCAGCCAACCTGTCTTTAACAGCCAATTTACTCGTCCCATAGGCTTGCCTTTTAACACAAGTTTGACTGTAGATGTTGTATTGGGCATAATCTTAAATGCTTAGTTGGTAGGCAGTCTGACATGAATAACTTGGGTCCTGGGTTTGATATCCTCATCTTGCCCAATAATCAATCCGGTGTTTAATGAACTCAACACAACATGAGTTAGTTATCTTTTCATTTCTTTTTGATCATTAGCTCACCTGAGCACGTAGTGCTCAAGGTGAGCTTTTGTGATACCGAGATGTCCGTCGTCCGTGCGTCCGTGCGTGTGTCAACAATTGCTTGTGAACACTCTAGAGGCTACATTTATGATCCAATTTTTATCAAAATTGGTCAGAATGATTGTCTCAATAAAATCTTGGCCAAGTTCGAAACTGGGTCATGTGGGGTCAAAAACTAGGTCACTAGGTCAAATAATTTAAAAAGTTTGTGAACACTCTAGAGGCCACATTTTTGGTCCAATTTTGATGAAAGTTGGTCAGAATGATTGTCTCAATAAAATCTTGGCCAAGTTCGAAACTGGGTCATTTGGGGTCAAAGACTAGGTCACTAGGTCAAATAATTTGAGAAGTTTGTGAACACTCTAGAGGCCACATTTATGGTCCAATTTTGATGAAAGTTGGTCAGAATGATTGTCTCAATAAAATCTTGGCCAAGTTCGAAACTGGGTCATGTGGGGTCAATAACTAGGTCACTAGGTCAAATAATTTAAAAAGCTTGTGAACACTCTAGAGACCACAATTATGGTCCAATTTTTATCAAAATTGGTCAGAATGATGGTCTTAATGAAATCTTGGCCAAGTTTGAAACTGGTTCACGTGGGGTCAAAAACTAGGTCACTAGGTCAAATAATTTAAAAAGCTTGTGAACACTCTAGAGGCCACATTTATGGTCCAATTTTGATGAAAGTTGGTCAGAATGATTGTCTCAATAAAAATGTTGGCCAAGTTTGAAACTGGGTCATGTGGGGTCAATAACTAGGTCACTAGGTCATATAATTTAAAAAGCTTGTGAACACTCTAGAGACCACAATTATGGTCCAATTTTTATCAAAGTTGGTCAGAATGATTGTCTCAATGAAATCTTGGCCAAGTTCAAGACTCGGTCATGTGGGGTAAAAAACTAGGTCACTAGGTCAAATAATTTAAAAAGCTTGTGAACACTCTAGAGGCCACATTTATGGTCCAAATTTGATGAAAGTTGGTCAGAATGATTGTCTCAATTGAAATCTTGGCCAAGTTTGAAACCGGGTCATGTGAGGTCAAAAACTAGGTCACTAGGTCAAATATTTGAAAAACCTTGTGAACACTCTAGCAGCTATATTTATGGTCCAATTTTGATGAAAGTTGGTCAGAAGGATTGTCAAAATGAAATCTTGGCCATGTTTGAAAGTGGGTCATGTGGGGTCAAAAACTAGGTCACTAGGTCAAATAATTTAAAAAGCTTGTGAACACTCTAGAGGCCACATTTATGGTCCAATTTTGATGAAAGTTGGCCAGAATGATTGGATTATTTACCATAAGCTTGACTGTCTTAAAATTTTCCAAATTTATTTACTGTTGAAAACCAATAAACGACTTTGAGATACATTTTCCAATTGTTATTATTTTAATTTGCCCAACCAATTGTTACTGTCCCTGCTTTCACAAACCTAAATTTCCTTCATCTTAATTCTCTTTGTCTTGGTGAACATTAACTCAAGAAGACAAATACAATACACATAAAAAAATGTTAACAAGCAAGAGCATTGGCTTAGAGTATTCAATGCAATTAGCACTTAGAAGAGTTTGAAACATACCAACCACTCTGTCTTAAATATACCTCTTTTTCAAACAGAACTCAGGTGAGCGATAAAGGGCCATTATGGCCCTCTTGTTTAAATGTTCTTGTGGGAAAGCACACAGTTGTATAGAAAATACATCTAGCAGTTTTCAATTCACTATTTTACTTAAAAGAATTTGCAAAGCACTTGCCTTTGCCATGAACATTTTTTCTTAAGTGTGGATTAGACATTTTAGTCATTTTAGACCCTAGCAAACTCTGAATGATAACTCTTTAAGGTTTTGAACTTTTGGTAGTTATCCTAGCCTATCAAAACACATTGTGAAATAACTGAAAAAAGCACTGATATTGCTTTAAACCACATGCAAAAAATGTAAGGAAAATAGAATGAAATAGAGTTACAAGGTACAGTGAAGCCTCGTTTATCCGGACCCCGATTATCCGGATGTCTCGCAATCCGAACGAAATGGTAAGGGAACGGAACTATTTGACCAGTTTGTTGCAGACAACCTTAAAACATTGTGGGTAAAGGAGAAATTGCTCATGACGAGCAATTTCTCCTTCTCCCACAATGTTTTCTGCCATATCAGAAGATTGTTTTTGAATTTCATCATGTTTTGAATTGTCGTCTGCAAGCTCTTTCAATTTGGGACAGTCGACAATTTGGCGTGTGCTAAAGGGTTATAAGTATATACATGCTTACAGACTGTTTATGTCTTAATGTGTATAAGAACACAGTCTGCTTCATTAGTCCGGATGATTCGGTCATCTGGATATTTTGTTGGGAAACGGGTGTGTTCGGATTAACGAGACACCACTGTACTTACATTTGTATATCATATAACAAAACGAAATTGTAATGTTTCAACACATTTTTTTATGCTTTTCAAGTTTATTTTCTTGTCTATGAACAAGCAACTTTTTAACATTTCTTTCCAGACTGGCAAAGTGGACTATTGGACACGGCCGGTTATGAAGAATGGGAAATCCATCGCTTTTGCCATTTTGAACACCAATGAGGGTGGATCTCCGTTGAAGGTGAGCCCAAGTTAACAACAGACAATTTTTCACTTCTTCTGACTGAAGTTGTTTCAAAAACGTAGCGACAAAAGGGGAAATTGCTCAATGTTTTATGACAACATGTCATTCAATGTTTTTAGCAATTTCTTATTCCTCCAGATAATAGCTTGAACTCGCCCTAGGCGTGTTCACTGCCTAAAGAGAGTCTGTTTTGTAAAAGTATTAAAAAAAGCCCATCATTTGTCTCCTTGAAAATGCATTTTTTCTAGGAGAAAACCTATTGAACTATATAGATAACCAAGGAGTCAAACTCACATTATTCAACATCATTTTTTTTATATTTAAGATAATGAAGGCGAGTATCAATTCACATTAATCTGTCCTTATTTTAAAATCTTAAGATCTTCTTACTTAACAAAGTATTACATTGAAAATCCAAGTCTATACAAATTCATCAATCTACTTAATGAAGATAAAAAAACTAACGTTACTAGTTAAAATGTTTGTTCAAATCCTGGTGCCTGTATTTGGTTTTCATGAGAGGTAGGCTCTAAACTTACTGACTGAATGCCGATAACTCTAACCAGCTTGATCAGTTCTTATTGGTTGTTGAGTATGGGGTCTTCTTCCATATAAAGAGTAATGCATTGCAACATCAATGAAATAATGTTTATGATGTAAAACCCATATAAGTACCAAAAATGAAATGAGTCTTTTCTTAGTATATTTATGATAAAATATATTGATATGACCCGTCTTATCAGCAATGAATTAGTCGTCCGATTGATTTATAAATAAGAGCATTTAACCTTTATTGTTGTTTGCTATAATTAATGACTGACAGTGTGATGAATTGTGAGGCTGACCTGTGATGAAATCACAGACCAGTTTCACATCCAACACATTGACACAGTAGCTATTTAATTCTCAGTTCGCGAACCTGAGCTATACTCCTACGTCATCTGTTTTGGTGGAATTCCCACTTTTGTATTTGAGTCATCTCTCAGGACTCTTTATATTGGATTTACTTTGTAAATCTTTTGTGTTATAAACGAGCAATCATTTTACATGGAATTTTGAACAGAGGGTCATTAATTTGTCGCATGTTTTGTCTTTTAAGTGCTTATTTACGCCACAATTAGTGAAGTCACTGGGCACATGTTAATAAACTTACAAGGTGGCAGCCATTTTGTATTCCATATGCACTATGCATTGTGGGAAGATTATCGCTGACTCATCGGCTAATAATAACAAAGTTTGACATAAGGAAACCTCTTCTTTTCATGGTAGAGTGATTGTATTTAGAATTTAAGTCTTTTATTGCGGAGGAAACGAATTGGGACTGGAATTGCACATTTATTTTGATATTTAGTCTTCTTGGACGTTTATTTTGTACGTCATCGGTCCGGTGGACAGAATCTTGGTCACAGTGACCGTTTTGGCCACAGTGACCATTTGGCCACAAGTGTGACCGGTTGTGACCAATTCTGGTCACAGGCGTGCCTGGCGGCTATATAAGGGCTGTATTTTGGCCACAGGGCCAGTCTTCCTTTGTTCCAGCAATCGAGAGGTGCAATTCTCGTCCGTCGTTCCTTCATCCGACTTATTACAACTAAGAAGAACCTGTGCAGTATTTAATACTCCGTGGTACGCAGCTCTTCTTTTGATGTACGATACGGGAAGACTCACTTTATTAGAAGTTCTGGATATTTTCGCTGTCAGAGATAGCGTATATTCAGGGCCTCTAGTAATTTATTCAATTGTCATCAGTCCTGCTCATTTTTAACAGTAAAGGGAGATAATCCAAGGGCAAATAGATTAAGAAAATTACGCATTGATTTCCCTTTTTATTAAAAGTTGTTGGGAAGTCATTCTCAGCGAATTAAGTTTAAAACAAACGAGTTGATTTATTTTCGCCATCCAACAGAATAAGAAGCCAGACCGTAACAATATTATCATTTTATGTTTATATATCATTTTTTTCTCAGATAAGCCTTACCATGAGTGAACTTGGTGGGAATGCCCCGGGAGGTTATGTGGTTTCTGAGGTGTTTTCTGGCACGAAGGTTGGACAGCTCAAGCCCAAGGATCCCTTCATTGTCTTGGTCAACCCAACTGGGGTCTTTTTCGGTCTGGCAGAGTTTATACAGTAGAGAATGTAATTGTTCTGAGGAAATGTAGGATGTAAGGCTCGATGGTATTTATTCCATAGGGCTAAGTGCAAAGGTTTTTGTAAGAGGTGTACTAAGCGTCTTAATTCCTGTATTTTTTAAAGGTGCTTGTTCACAGATGGGAGGAAATTTGGATAATAAATTTTAATTTCCAATAAACAACGTTCATAACCCGGAACTCTGCAACACTGATTCTATTAATAGATATACGTCTGTGTTAATCAGTAAAGGGTTGAATTATTCAATGACTAATTATTCAAACTGCCGCGTACATAAGTCTATCAGAATTTAGCATTACCATGTAGCATTCATAACGATAGGGATGTCAAGGACAAGTGCATAAACTCGTAACGCCCCAAACTTTGGCGTTATTGAATCTAATAACGATATGGTTTGTACATGTACATTGTACATTAGACTATAACTCGTTTCACAATACATATGTACTTACGTTTAAAAACTGTGTTCGATTAACAGCTTGAGTGTTTTCCCATATGCACTGGTGATTAATTATTGGAAGCAAATTGAGTTGGATTTTGATATTTTAAAGTCTGTATACAATGAACTAATGTGTATTTTAATCCAAAACTTTACATCACTTTTGAGATTTACCCCATTTACACTGCACATACTTAGATAAATTGACGCTTTCTAAATTTATTATACTTTCAATAGATATTTTTAATTGTTTATCATATACCAATACAAAAAACATATTACTAACAAGTTATCTTATCTGTGAACAAGCACCTTTTAAAGGCTATTCCACTAGTTCTATTTTGTGGGCACTCATTTAAATCATCTCTTGACAAGACGATTCTAATGAGCTCCCACAGTGAAGGATTCACTTTATAGGTTTTACATTCTTGCATGCAAAGCACCAAGAAACTCTCTGTAAATTTGATTTAAAAGATATATCTGCCTACCATTCCATTAAGTATTTCATGGCCAAAAATTCTCACCTGAGCACAATTTCCTTTTTAAATAGTGGTTTCTATCATAGACATTGACCATTTTTTTATGTTATCACAATTTAGACAGAAATCTGCAACTTTTTTGAACGAAAAAGGTTGTTTTTTTTTTTCGTTAAACAATTTAATGAGGTTTATTTTCTCTAGCTTTACATAAGTTTGGATCTGTTTTGAGAATCTCTCTCTGTTGTATTTTTTTGTAAAAGTTTGCTTAATCAATCTTTTTCATGATGGTAGTTGTACAAACATATGTTAAAAAGAGCTATTTGTGTAAATGTGATAATTGCTTATGTTAACCACTTTTCCCTATTTATCATTAGCTTCTCATCTAGGCAGATAAATTTCTATTAATTTTCAATCTCGAACTCATATTCTATAAAAGAAAAAAAGAAAAGTTTAAAAGTGTTATAATAAATAATATGTTAATTGGTTAATTGTTTTTTTTGTATTTTCGTGTCATTTTTTGTAAATCCTCAAAAAAAAAAAATTGTTAAATAAAATTATAGGTGGTAATGGTTCCTTTCAAAGACCAGTTATGTTGTCTTTTCGAGGAGTAACAATTCATTTTCTAATGCAAAAAGTTGAATCAAAATGTAGTATTATTTTTCTACTTGGACAAAAATGGTAAATATTTGAGAAAAAAAAGACAAGAGAATACATTGGATGATAAAAATTGTTTTCTGCTTCACCTTGCATTTTAGATATCTATCATTTCTACATTTTCTTTTTAATTTGGGAAATTGTATAATGTGTTTTAGTTATGAAAAGAAAGACTTGTGCTATTGCAAAATGCAAAACATGATCTAATTAAATTGTCAATAGATGAAAGTCATTTTGTAAAATTAATCAAAGCAATGTAAGTGATGTTTTGTGAAAGACCTTATACGCAACTTTTTTTTTTCCTGTGTATTCATTCATGATTACCAAGATTCCTTATTTTTGTATGTGTACAGTGTAAATAGTAATGATAATAACAACCTAACCCTTATAGAGTCGGAACCGACTTCATGCTTATACAAACAGGTTAGATCCAGGCCAGCCACAAAGTAAATTGGCGGCTGGCCTGTGATCTACACTGTTTGCTACTCTGAGTATCTTTCTTCATAAATTAAGCAGATATTAAAGGTTTAAGAAAGCAGACAACTCAAAAATCTATTTTTAGAAAATTATCCAGCATTCTAAGAGCTAAAAGATAGAAAAATATACACAAAATGAAATGTTGTTTTTGGTGCATTTGTATGATTGGTAATTGGTTTTTACTTCATGTAACTCTTGTAGATGGATTTCATTTTTCAGCAATTGACTTTTGACCCTTGTTATGGGCGTTTGTGACTGCTCCATTTACCCTTTACCAAACGCCAAATTCCCGACTGTCCAAAATTGAATCAGTTTGCAGGCATTTCAAAAAGTGATGAAATTGGAATGTAATCTTCTGATAGGACAGAATACATTGTGGGAAAAGGAAAAATTGCTCTTAGGAGCAATTTCTCCTTTTCCCACGATGTTTTCTAAAGTCAGCTGCAACAAAGTAGTCAAATGTCGTTATTGTTCGGGAAAGGGTTAAACGTATCAAAAACTAACAGGAATAATTGAAAGCATCAAGAGATGACAATTGTAAACTGTGAATATGATACATTAATTTTTATATTGGACAGAACCCATTGTGACGCATATCTCTCCCTGTCGATTTTCTTGGAAAACAAGCTTCTCAATTCCAATTAAATTCTTAGAAATCATAGAAAAAAGACTGTATCTGTTTTAAAAGAATCTTAAATCATTGCTATATTAGTTTGAAACTTTAAACAAAGATTACACATAAACTGCTTTGAATAATTACATACTTAATGACGAGCAGTCTGATCAGATGACCTTGACCTTTGATGACATTGACCTTGACGCAATGTCACAAAATATGGTAAAAAACAATGCAGAACCAAATCGCATGTTCAGTCACCTATTGGTGACTATGGGACACCGCTGATGAGCAATATTGGCAGTGAAAGAGAAAATGCTGATTATGAGCAATTTCTCTTGTCTTCTATATCATCTTCTAACATATGTACATTGGTACACAGACACATATATATATATGTATTGGATGAAAGAGTAAAGGCTTCAGTTATCTCAATGTAGTTTTCTTGGTTAATATCATCTACCCCATAATATGTGCCCTATCCAAACAGAGAGCAACAGGGAACAAAAGGTTGCGTGAAGAAAATACATTGGTAAGAAACCATTGTGACAAAAGTATAAATTGCTCATTAGGAGCAATTTATACTTTTGTCACAATGCTTTCTGAAGACTTCTGTAGCAAGTTAAGTAAAATGAGGTATTATGGAGAAAGGGGGGTCTTTAATGTGTGTGTTTTATACATACATAGAATATCAATGCACTTGCATTGTTATGATGAGGTGCAAACCAAAAAAAAACTATAATTAAAGGCTTGTTATTTCTATGATCTTTCATGTATATGTAACTGTACAGACTCTTACTGGTTGTAGATATAAAACAAACACGTAGGTTCCAATTATGTCTTTTAACTCAATGGTTATTTACACATACGATGTCTATTTACAAAGGTCATCTACCTCTCCCGCATTGTAGGCTCTAGCGGCTATAAAATACAACAATGAACAAACCATAAGTAATAAAGAAACAAATCTCTCCTATTTACTATAAAGAAGACTCAATTGATAAATACACTTGAATGACAATCAATTGTTCTTAAATTACTATTTAACAAGGTCAATTGGTTGTCCTTTTATAACTACTGCTAGGAAACTGATGAATGTAGATGACGTTTATTTCTCAAGTAAAAGCTAATAAAATTAAACACATGAAAGGGACAGTACAGCACAGCACACAATGGAACTTACCAATTTATAAAATTGCTCGCTCCCACCAACTCACACATTCTCGTCTACACGTGGTGCTGTCAGTGCTGTAACAAGAATCCATGCAACCCATTAGATAACGTGAAAAGAACTATAAAATAGACTTTTGACTCATTGCAGACGCTCAAATGCTATTCGTCATAGAATGCACAAAAACACTTTATTAAAAATAATTAAATGATACATAGCCAAATAAATTATTCATTCCAGCATATTACAGTCAATTCAGCAGGGCGTGAAAGGTTAACAAAGACACAAAAGAAAGTACCATTTACTAATTTTGTGGTGTTCACTGTTCAAAGTCTGTGTTATAAATGAATTGACTATAATCTGGCCAAACTGGTTTGAGTACAATAAAAACATAGACTGTCATACAAACTATCTAAAAAAAACTTTTAATTATAGACAAGGAATTTAATGGACGAAACTGAAAGATTTAAAAACATGACCTGGCTACATATAAGCCCCTCATGATAAAAAGGACTTTCTTAGATTCAGATTATAATTTTAAAAGCTAAAATATTTTTATAGAAAGAATTGCATCACAGATCAATAAAGTTACATGAAACAAGATTATTGATAAATTCCCCATCATTTGGTGGACATATTATAGCGCATTTATATTTCTAAATTCAGTAAGCTGTTTAAAATTCTAAACAATTGCCTAAATCTTAATCACCCGTTGTTGAGCAGCAGTACTTTAAGAATCCATGATCACATTGGTCTTGAAAATATTTGAATGGGTTTATCTTATATCCTTCATGTATAATGATAAAAATGGGTAAGAGATTGATATGAAAGCACCGAAATGCATGGAAAGGCATGGAAAGGCATGGAAGCTTGTTTCACTTTCCTTAGCCCTTAGAATGCTGGGTGATTTTCTAAAATTAGATTTTTGTGTTGTCTGCTTTCCAAAACCTTAAATATCTGATTATTTTTTATGAGGAAAGATACTCAGAGTAGCAAACAGGTTAGATCACTGGTCAGTCGCCTATTCATTTGGCAGCTGGCCTGGATCTAACCCGTTTGCATAAGCATGAAGTGGGTTCCAGCACTATAAAGGTTAATGAAAACATAGGAGTTCAGCAACATAAGAATAAAGAAATAGAAATGAGATTTTGTTAATAGAAATGAGATTTTGTTAATTGATAATCCACTCATCCCTCCACATATGTTCAAAATATTGTAGGGGTAGATTTGAATTTTATGTAGATCCCTTCCATGTTGGTTTAAATCCCGGTGACGACATTCTTTTTAAGAGAGGCAGTCTCTCGACTGACGTATGGAAAAGGGAAGGTTCTACCTCGCTTGTCCAACACTTATGGGCAATTGAGTACTGGATATTCCTCCATCATTATGAGTCTGGCATTGCAACATAACTAAAATAATATCAATGCGATATATAGATGGGAAAACCCATATAAACAAATTTCATGAGTGCTAGTCTCCTGTGTAACTTATGGAATGCCGGTGTTTCTACTTGGTTTAACACTGCTGAGTCTACATGTTAATGTCACTGAAAAATATGAACCATGTCCAAACCCATAAGAGTTCTATAAATTCTTGCTGACTGACGAAATGCCAGTGTTTTTTCCAGGCTTTTATACCAGTTTGAAAACAATTAAACAATCTGGCTGACTTACGGAATGCCAATGGTTTTTCAAGGCTAAAATGGGTTTTAAACCAATTAAACAATCTGGCTGTCATACAGAATGCCAGTGGTTTTTGCAAGGCTTAGACAGGTTTGAAAACAAATTAAACATTATTTCTGACTTTGAGAATACCAACGGTTTTTCCATGCTTAAACAAGCTTGAAACCAATTAAACATTCTTGCTCACTTACATAATGCCAATGATTCTTCTGGGCTTACTTGGGTTTAAAATAATTCAAACATTCTGGCTGACTTACAGAAGGCCAATGGTTCTTCCAGGGTTAAACAGGCTTAAAACGAATTAAACATTCAAACTGACTTGCGAAATGCCAATGGTTTTTCAAGGCTTAAACAGGTTTGAAACCAATTCAACACTCTTACTGACTCAATGAATGCCAATGTTTTTTTCAAGGCTTAAACGGGTTTCAAGCCATTCTGTCTGACTTAAAGAATACCAACAGCTTTTCAGGCTTAAAGGGTTTCAAACCAATTAAACATTCTGGATGTATAACGGAACAACATTGATTTTTCAAGGCTTGAAACCAATCAAGCATGCTGAGTGACTTACAGAACGCCAATGGTTTTTCTGGGCTTAAACAGGTTTGAAACAAATTGAACATTCTGACTGACTTACAGAATGCCTGGTTTTGCAAAGCTTAAAACCAGTTATAGATTCTGACTGACTTAAGGAATGCCAAGGCTGAAACAGGTTTGAAACCAATTTTACACTCTTCCTGACTTACAGAATGACAATGGATTTTCCAGGCTTAAACAGGTTTGAAACCAATTTGACATTCTGGCTGACTTACAGAATGCCAATGGGTTTTCCAGGTTTGAAACCAATTTAACATTCTGGCTCACTCACAGAATGACAATGGGTTTTCCTGGCTTTAACAGGTTTGAAACCAATCTAACATTCTGGTTGTCCTACAGAAGGGCCAGTAGGTTTTCCTGGCTAAACAGGTTTGAAACCAATTCGACATTCTGGCTGTCTAACAGAAGGGCCGTTGTTTTTTCGTGGCTAAACAGGTTTGAAACTTATTATACATTCTGGCTAACTTACAGAATAGTTAAGGTTTTTCCAGGCTTAAAAAGGTTGAAACCAAGGTTTTTCCAGGCTGAAAAGGGTTGAAACCAGTTAATCATTCTGGACGACTTACAGAATGCCAATGGTTTTTTAGGCTTCAATGGGTTTGAAACCAATAAAACATTCTGGCTTGCTTAAAGAATGCCAAAGCTTTCCCAGGCTTAAACAGGTTTAAAACTAATTTATCACTCTGGCTGACTTACAGAATGCCAATGTTTTTTCCAGGTTTGAAACCAATTTAACATTCTGGCTGACTTAAATGATGCCAGTAGTTGTTTTAAGCTTAAATGGGTTTGAAACCAATAAAACTTGCTGGCTGACTTACAGAATGCCAATCGGTTTTTCAAGGCTAAACAGGTTTGAAACCAATTAAACATTCTGGCTGAATTACAGGTTGCCAAAGTTTTTTTAGGCTTAAACAGGTTTGAAACCAATTTAACATTCTGACTGACTAACAGAATGACTGTTTTTTTCCAGGCTAAAACAGGTTTGAAACAAATCAAACATTCTGGCTGTCTTACAGAAGGGCCAGTGGGTTTTCCTGGCTTAAATAGGTTTGAAAATTATTATACATTCTGTCTAACTTACAGAATGACAATGGTTTTTAGGCTTAAACAGGTTTGAAACCAATCAATCATTCTGGGTGGCTTGAAAAATGCCAATGTTTTCCAGGCTTAAATGGGTTTGAAACCAATTTAACATTCTGACTATCTAACAGAAGGGCCAGTGGGTTTTCCTGGCTAAACAGGTTTGAAACTAATTATACATGCTGGCTAACTTACAGAATAGTAAAGGTTTCTCCAGGATTAAAAGGGTTTGAAACCAGTTAAACATTCTGGCTGACTTACAGAATGACAATGGGGTTTTTAGGCTTAAACAGGTTTGAAACCAATTAAACATTCTGTTTGACTTAAAACATGCCAATGTTTTTTCTGGACTTATATGGGTTCGCAACCAATTTAACATTCTGGCTGAATTACAGATCGCCAGCAGTTCTTTTGGGATTAAACAGGTTTGAAACAAATTTAACATTTTGGATGACTTATGAAGGGCCAGTAGGTTTTCCAGGCTTAAAACCCAGTTAAACATTCTGCCTGAATTTAAATTACCAATGGTTTTCCATGATTGAAGGCAATTAAGTGTTCTGGCGAACTTATAAAATGCTTGTGGTTTTGCCAGATAAACAGGTTTGAAATTAATCATTCTGGCTAACTTACAGACTGGTCGTTTTTTCAGGCTTAAAAGGGTTTGAAACCAATTAAACATTCTGCCTGACTTACAGAATGCCTATGTTTTTGCCAGGCTTAAACAGTTTTGAAGTCAAATAAACAACACTCTGGCTGACTTACAGAATGCCAATGGCTTTACTGGGATTAAATAGGTTTAAAACCAATTAAACATTCTGGCTGAATTACAGATTGCCAATGGTTTTCCAAGGCTTTAACCAGTTTGAAACCAATTAAACATTTTGGCTGACTTACCGAATGCCAATGGTTCTTCGGGGCTTAAACTGGTTTAGAGCCAATTAAGCAAATAGAAAAGTATACTGGTAAAGAACAAAATGAACAAACATATAAAAATTTTAACAAGTTTTATTACTTTTTATTTATGGTTTTTTACAAATTTTTGCCTTCTTCATAAAAAATAATCTTTAAATTACACAATTTTTAATCCTCTTTCTCACACAGAAGCAGAGCTTCTAGCTTATTTTTTTCTTTCTTAATTTTTGGTCAACATATTTCGTGCAAAGACAAGAACGTTAATTTCAAATTTATGTTTTGTTTTAGATCTCCACAAAGGGTGTATATATCAAAATACCCCAAAACAAGAGGCATGAGGCAAAAACAATTACCACAATCAAAATGCTTGTCCAGATAGAAATCTAACTTGACCTTTCACTTAATAATACATCACTTTGAAATTGTTGTGGCAAAAGATAAATTGCTCTAAATGAGCAATGTATTCTTCTGTCACAAAAGTTTGTTACCATAGCGAAAAACAAAGCATTGTATACTTGCTATTTTTTATTTTCTGTTTCTATCAATTTTTACTAGTAACAAATCGCCCTAATTGGAAATGGGTTGAATCAATTTGACAAATAAACTTAAATATGATGTTAATGACAATTAACAGTTTTGTACAGGACATTAGCCCATATAACGGTAATACTACAAGAAATATTGTAAGGTGCATATTTGTATCATAGGCCAAAAGCCACATATATTGTATATTGTAAAAAAAAAATCATTAATCAATAGTACCTTTACTGGAGCCCTTCCTATACAGATTCCCTAAGTAATTTTTTTTTTATTTAGTCAACAATGAAGATAACAGCAGAAGTTATTAATCAAGTTTCTACTAAAATATTTTATTTTTTATAGCTTTCAATAGGAACCAAAGAGACAAAACTTAAAAAACAAAACAAACTTGTTATCAGGTTTCTTTCTTTTCTTACAAAAAAGAGTTAAGCTTTCTTTCTTTCTTTTTTTTTTTATCACATCAGTAGTATTTTAGTTATATTGCAAGATGGCTCATAATGATGGAGGAAATCCTAAGTTAACCCTTATAAACGGTTTAACCGGAACCGATTTCATGCTTATGCCAACAGGTTAGATCACAGGCCAGTTGCCAAGTAAAAAATTACCCAGCATTTTAAGGGTTAACTACAAATATGGGCAGGTAGAGCTGGACAGAGCCAACCACATTCATTAGGTATGCCTGTGGGCTACTCTTAATGAAAATTCAAATGCTGTCCCCAGAATTTGAACCCATGCAGAGCGAGGCCATGAGATTTTAAAGTTTACACTAACCATAAGGCCACATAAGAGCCCTTTCCTTCTGTAGAGCTGAACCAAAGAATAAAAAGAAAAGAAAATCAGAGCAAATGAAAGAAAAAGGTACCTACTTAAATGTCGATAACATTCTAAGGAAATAATTTAGATAATGAAATAACACATATGCTTAGAAAGGCAAACTTCAAACATAACTAAATAACAAAATGTTAAAACCAATTACAAGCAATTTCACAGTAATTACAAAAATATCAATACATCTAAGTAACCAAGCTCTCTGCTTCTGCGCGCATAAGAGGATTAATGAAAAATATTGCAAGAAAAAAAGAAAAAGAGAGAAAAACAACAACTGACATAAATAATATCCACCTCAAAAATCAAACATCCTTCCTTCTACATCCCGTCAAAGTCTGAGCATTTGTTGTGCTGTGAAGAGCTATCAACGTTACTATCAACCCTTACAATCTGAACTCATCGGGTTTATCCAATGAAAACACCTCTGACATAATATGCAAGTGGCCATATTGCTTCTTGCTAGACTACATCCATTGTACTTTCGTTTTCAAATGAAATGTCAAATGCAATATCTAAACTGTCATCTTATTTGATTAAGGAAATAAAAATATACCACAACTTATTATTTCACTATTATGTATGAGTTACCAACCAAAAATGAATGGTTTTAAAAGATGTTCAACACTTCTATATACAGTACATTGAACTCCTTAATGTTGACTTTCATTGAAAATGTGTTATAAGCTGGAGATGATTCAACTGAAATTTGTAACCCTTCACTTATGTACGAGGTGTATTTCTCAGATCACAGAAATACCTGAGTATTTACGATTGCAACTCTTAATGACAAATGTATTAAAACCTCTCTCTTACTCAATATTTCCTCATTTTGACACATCTGGTACAGACATCTTAAGAAAGCACTGTGACAAAAGGATAAATTGTTCATTATGAGCAATTTATCTTTTTGTCATAGTGGCTTCAGAGCAATTTAGCTTCTAGTCAGTGGATTCTACCCCACATAACATGTATTCTTCCCCAATGCTTTTTTCTTTCTCTTGCTGTTTATTTCAATTTATACCAATTAAAGTCTCGTATGAAGGCACAGGTAGAAGAGAACATTAAATTGGCGAAGGAGATTAATAAATGGCTTGTTACAGAAGTGCTGTCTAAAAGAAAGCTCCAACAAACTTTCTTCAAGATGCCCTGTAAAAAGATGAGCACGGATTTTGCAGCAATTTTTGTAACATTTGTGAGTGGTCTCTTCATATCAGACTGACAGTAAATTGCATTTTGAATCTAAAGTGGAAATTGACAAACATGTTATCTACTTCTGAGCGTACCCAACAGTCTCTCTTGCCAAAACTATTTTGCATTATCATTAGAAATAAGAACTTAATCAGAGATTTGTTGTAAAACAGAGGCACAACATCTTGCTTTTACCATATTTCATTATCATTAGAAATATAGATAATCAAAGAAAAATATATTTAAATCAAAGAAATAACCATTAGATTTCATCATTTCAAAATTCTATAATCATTTGACGGAAGAGAGAAAAATTAACAAGGAAGACCTTTTTAAACATGTTTAACCCCAATGATTTGCTTACCCTAATCACATTCCATTTTAATCAGACAATACCAACCAATCAAAAAGGTACTTCAAAGATAGACGAAACCAATGGCTTTTATTATTACCATATTCTACCAACAATACAACAGGAAAAATTCCAAGGCTTAACCCTTTCCCAAACAACAAATTTTGGACTGTCCCAACTTGAAGAGTTTGCAGACGAAATTTCAAAATGTGATAAAATTGGAAAATATGCTTCAGATAGAGCAGAAAACTTTGTGGGAAAAGGAAAAATTGCTCAATATGAGCAATTTCTCCTTTTCCCACAATGTTTTCTAAAGTCGTCTGCAACAACGTCATCAAATGTCGTTATTGTTTGGGAAAGGGTTAACTTCCCAAAAGGGCTGTTCAATCAGGGTAGAACCAGCGGCATTCTAGGAGTTGATACGTCAGAGAAATACTACATGTACTTCTCATAAAAATAAGAATCTACCCATTACTGGATTAGAACCCATATGGTGATTGGCCTTGTGGTTTCAAGATTTGTACATGTTCTCTAACAACTCAGTTAAGAGGCCAACAACAGTATGTATCATTCTTAAAGGTGCTTGTTCACAAATGTGAGAAAATTTTGAGGTTAAAAATTAATTTCTTTAAAACTGCACAATGGATGTACTGTTATATGTTAAACACTGAAGAATAGCCATTGAAAGAAAATTAAGCTAGTTTTTAATTCTTTAAAGTCTGTATGGAGTGAATTAACATGTATTTCAATCCAAAAGCATTTCATTGCTTTTGAGATATCCTGCATATAGACTGTACATACTTAGATATATTAACCCTTCCTGAGATAATTATGCTTTCAAGAGTATATCATACAACAGTACAAAAAACTCTAGTTCAAACATTTTATTTTGACTTTCAAATGTTCTCATCTGTGAACATGCACCTTTAAAACAAAGTCAGAAAAGAAAATTAAGTAAATTGATTTATCCTCTTCAAATAAAACACTGATAACAGAGATCAAAACAAATCAGATGACATAATGGGGTGATGTGTTTTAAATGGCTTCAACAAGACACAACTGGGCATTTTGAAAAAAGATCTTTTTAACCCTTTACTCCAAATCACCTTACTTTGCAGCATCTACTGAAGAAGTCTATGAAAAACATCTTAAGAGCAATTGTTTCTTTTGTCACAATAGTTTTTAAGGTAAAAAACCCATAGTCAGACATTTTGAAACTTATTTTTTCATTAGATTACATCGGTCAAGGCCAGAACTATTGGTATTAAACCGAAAAGTTCCTGCCCAAGTCGATGTATACCACGAACGACCAAAGTAATCTGACAATGAATAAGTTTCAAAATTGTGGATAATTGGTTTACTACCTAAGTCAATACTACAAAGAAACAGCTCTTTTTTTTTTATGTTATTTTATGTTGTCTGCTGTTGCTTTCAATTTGGACCTATCAGAATTTCTCGTATGGGGTAATGCTATAACTGTTTCCTCTGTACTGTATAGTTCATGCTAATGAACTAAAGGCTTATGGTGAAATTCTAACCACTCATGATGATCACCTTTTTTCTGTTGATCACAACATTTTCCCCTCCAATACTATGAAGAAATTGTTACCTACTTTCGCTACTCCACATCGACCTCTGTTTTTTCTAACCCTTTACCAAATTTTCAACTGTCCCAAATTGAAAGAGTTTGCAGACGACATTTCAAAATGTGATGAAATTGGAAAATAATCTTCTGATAGGGCAGAAAACATTGTTGGACAAAGAGAAATTGCTTGTTTTCCTTTTTGCACAATGATTTCCTGAGTCATTTGCAACAAAGTTGTTCAATGTTGTTATTGTTTGGTAATGGGTTAAAACATTAACACAGACACAAACTCAAACATGATGGTACATGTCAGATATGATGCCAACAACTTAATAGAGAGCCATTTCATTATTCACAAGATTAGCTTTTAAGTTTTTTGGGGGGTTTCAAGCCATGTCAACAGTTTTTCAGTCATATTTAACTACATTTGAATGAATAATAGAAACAATATAAGCATAAGGCACTATAAAGGGCTAAACATGGTCGACCACAGCAAGAAAATTACCTTTAAATAATTTGGCAATTAGATAACAGACTTATCTAAGTGGAGGCTTACTCTGTCCAGCAAAACTCACAAAACTTATTCCAATTAAAAGAGTTCAAAACAACGTCCCTCTTATTTCAACATTGAGATAAGCAAGATTGCAAAGCAAAAAGTATTCCCATTGGACGAGTTCAAACTAATGTTCCTCTTAAAAGACTTATTATTTCAACATTGAGATAAGCAATATTGCAAAGCAAAAATTATTCCCATTGGACGAGTTCAAACTAATGTTCCTCTTATTTCAACATTGAGATAAGCCAGATTGCAAAGCCAATCTCACAAAACTAATTCACATTAGAAGAGTTCAAAACAATATTCATTCCTATTTCAACATTGAGATAAGCAAGATTGCAAGGTAAAACACCTTTGGAAGCGGTACCCCTTTGGAAGTGTCTTGGTACCCCTTTGGAAGTGTCTCTCCAAGATGCTTCAAATGAGATTTCACATTACAATATTGCACTTAACCGTTTCCAAAACAATGACATTTGACCACTTTGTTGAAGACGACTCTGGAAAACATTGTGGGAAAAGGAGAAATTGCTCCTTAATGAGCAATTTCTCCTTTGCCCACAATGTTTTCTGCTCTAGCAGAAGTTTTTATTTTCCAGTTTCAATACATTTTGAAATGTCGTCTGCAAACTCTCAATATTTGGTGTTTGGTAAAGGGTTAAGATACTATCCAAGTTTGCAAGTTTTGACTACAGCAAATTCATTCCCCTGAGTTGTTAACCCTTTCCCAAACAACAAATTTTCAACTGTCCCAAATTGATATAGAGTTTGCAGACGACATTTCAAAATGTGATGAAATTGAACAATATTCTTCAGAAAGAGCAGAAAACCTTGTGGGAAAAGGAGAAATTGCCCATTACGAGCAATTTTTCCTTTTCCCACAATGTTTTCTAAAGTTGTCTGCAACAAAGTCGTCAGATATCGTTATTGTTTGGGAAAGGGTTAAGAAAAGGTTATCCAGAAAAACTTTGTGAAAATACTTGACCTGCTCGTCACATACAATTTCACGGATTTCTAAAGTTCTCTAAATCAACAATATAAAGTTGAGTATATAGAAGGAAGAGGGTCAATAGTTGTTTACTTTATCTTTCATAAAAAATTGACATTTGATGTTGATCGTAATTCCTTTACAAATAACTAGAGTGAGTTTCTCTTTCATAACATGTTGTTTGGATGATTTGAAAAGATCAGAACATGCCTTGTTTTTTCCAAAAACAATACCCTTAAAAAAAACAAATACTTGATTTTCGTTAACAATAATCAGATAATAGCAAAACTATTTCCAAATTATGGAATGCCATATTAATAACTCATGTCATTTGCAGGCAGATAGTTTGTGAATCCAAATCTTTTTAACTGAAATGTATGCATGCTTTTAATCTACTACAGGTAGGAAAAAAAAAAGAGTCTGAAATTCAAGCTTTTTTTGCAGCAAACAATTTCTGAAAAAAGGTGTGGTAAAAGGAAAATTTGCCCATTATAAACTAATTCTCATTTTGACAAATGGGTTTCGGTGTATATCATTAAGGTGGAATAGACATAATCCACCATTTTGAAACATTTTCAATGTTAGATTACTTCAGTCATTCTCAGTATGCATTTGTCTGAGCCAGGACTATTTTGTATTTAACCGGATAGTTCAGGCTCAGACAGGTGTGTGCCGAGAATGATGTGTAATCTGACAAAAGACAATGTTTCAAAATGGAATTTTATAGGTATTCTACCTTAATTTAATGCATATTCATATATAGAGAAAAATAAGTAAATATGGAAGATTGTGATTGGTCAAAATTGAAAGCAACAGCAGACGACAAATAATAATTCAGCAAAAAAAACATTTTCTTATTTACATTGGATAGAAAGCATTGTGAAAAAAGTATTTAACTGCTCATCAGGAGCAATTTTTCCTTTGGCCACTGTGGTTTGCAATTCTTTCTGCTGAAGATGTTGTAAATTGAGATATTATGAAGCAAGGGTCTTACGGTGATTGTTTATGCTTAACCTATTACCAAACAACATTTGATCAATTTGGTGCAGAGGGCTCCAGAAAACATTGTTGGAAAAGGAGAAATTGCTCTTAAAAAGCAATTTCTCCTTTTCTCACAATATTTTCTGCCCTACTAGAAGGTTAATTTTCAATTTCATCACATTTTAAAATGTGATTGAAACTACTCCAATTTGTGACTGTAGAAAATTTGGTGTGTGGTAAAGGGTTAAATGAAACTTAAAACTTGTACTAGACAAATAAGAATGTACAATGCTGACATAGAAATGAAGAAGAAACAATAAATAGGTATTTACATGTGTATACCATTAAAAATATATGTGGCAATGCATTAAACTGTAGAAACAAAAAAAGAGACAAAAAAAGGGGGGGGGATGACCCTAATCAGACCTTATATAATTTATAAGAGTTTTGCAGTGCTAAAAATTTGAAAAATTCTGTACAGTGAAAAAGAAATGAAAACTTTTTGATTAAGAAATTTCTATTTTTGTAACAGTATTTTTTTTTTTTAACAAACTGTTCGCTTGTCGACTTTTACCTGCTTTTTTCCCAAGGTTTTTGTTTTCACTTTCGCACTATTGGATCAATATTCTTGCTTGGTATAGGGAAAGAATAAAAAGCATTATCAAAACCATTCTTTCAAAAACCATCCAAAAGATACATATTAATTTCAAAACTTTATACACTAAGCCATGATGTTCATAAGGCTTCATAAATGTTGTCTACAGATATTGTAAATTTGGGAATATTTTCAATATTCGTTATAAGGGAATGGATTTGGGTTACAAAATGTTCTCATTTTTTTCTTCTTCAAATTTTCAATCTAGCACAGGTCTTGTTATTCAACAGTCTGCAGCAAATCTGGGAAAAGTATCAATCAATTAGACATAAAACGGATATTTACGGTACGTCTGCAAGTGGAATGTACAAAGGGCTAGTCTAGATTTGAAGTGACTACAGATACATATGACATTACAGTTATCAAAATATCATATCCATAGTGCGAACTATTCATGAAAACTAGCAAATCCAGGTATCAATAGTTATGCTCAATATTTTGATGTTAGTGAAACAACCTTAAGAAACCTGTGTGAAAAAAACTTGCTCTTAACGAGCAATTACTTCTTTTGTCACAATGGTGTCTATCCAATTTAACATAGAAAACGTTCCTTTTCAGACTTGGTATTTCATTGGTGCATGCTGTTGCTTTCATTTTGTACCAGATGCAAAATCCAATTTAACGGCAACATTCATAAATGTTGGGAAATCTACGATTAAGGATAAGTGGTTTTATCTGCTCATGATAAGGGTCATGTAAAGGAATTTGTCCCTTTCCAAAAATGACAACCCTTTCCCAAACAACAATTTTTCGACTGTCCCAAATTCAAAGTGATTGCAGACGACATTTCAAAATGTGATGAAATTGAAAAATAATCTTCAGATAGAGCAGAAAACCTTGTGGGAAAAGGAAAAATTGCTCGTTGGGAGCAATTTTTCCTTTTCTCACAATGTTTTCTAAAGTCCTCTGCAACAAAGTAGTCAAATGTCGTTATTGTTTGGGAAAAGGTTAATTAATGATTCAATTTCAGATATAATCGAAGCACATCTGAATGTAAAAATGCCCACACAAGCCTTCTGTTGATCAGTTTACAGAATCTCGCCTCTTTTTTCCTCAGACTTACCAATGGAACAGTGGAATGTTGGACGGTTTCAATGTGAACGAGGATGATGTGAGGTTTTATTGATAAATAAAATAGCTTAGTTTCAAAGGAAAACCTTGATTTATGGAATTAGGATTCCAATCCCTAACACTTTTCATCAGGATAGTATTTTACTAAAAATGTTATGCTAAGAAGTTCCGTAAGTTCAAAACAACCATGTCTCTTATCTCAATAGTGAGATAAACAATATTGCAATAGTGAGATAAACAATATTGCAATAGTGAGATAAACAATATTGCAATAGTGAGATAAACAATATTGCAATAGTGAGATAAACAATATTGCAAAGCAACGCACCATTGGAAGCGTCCCTCCGAGATGCTTCCAATGACATGTCACATTACAATATTCTACTTTTATTTATTTTTATTTTTTTTTATATGGGTTTTACATCACATCAACATTATTTCAGTTATGTAGCCATGCCTGACTCTTAATGATGGAGGAAGACCCCATACTCAACTGCCCATAGGGGCTGGTTAAGGCAGGTAGAACCATCGGCATTCCGTAAGTCAGTTGGGAGACTGCCTCTCATGAAAATCCATATCCCTCTCAGGATTTGAACCCACGCGGAGAGGGGCCATGTGATTTCAAGTTCTGTACTCCAACCACTAGGCCATGGAGGCCCACTTTTATTTATGAAACTATCCATGTATATCAGTTTTGACTGGCACTTAAAATGGTTTCCTGAGCCATCGAATGTTGTTGCTCTAAATTTAGATCTATCACAATACCATATGATGAAACAGCTGCTCGAACTTTTTCGATCGACTCAATGAAAAACCTTTTTTCTTGAAACAAAGTGTTGTTGTCTATTTATTTTCAATTTGGTCCATGCACAAATCCCCATTTAATCCAATACCAAACAATGACGACATTTAAACACTTTGTTGCAGATGACTCTGGAAAACATTGTGGGAAAAAGGAAAAATTGCTCGCTAAGAGCAATTTCTCCTTTTCCCACAATGTTTTCTGCCCTATCAGAACAATTGTTTTCCAATTTCATCACATTTTAAAATGTCGTCTGCAAACGCTTTCAATTTGGGACAGTCGAAAATTTCTTGTTTGGGAAAGGGTTAATGGAATCCATTACCCATATCCTAAATCAGCAAAAAACAAAACTTTGACCACATTTTCAACCTCTTCCTGCTTCAATTCTGAGTTTGCTCTCTTTATAATGATAATGGACTTCTAACTATTCAAACAGTAACCAAGCATCCATGATTAGGCAGAAAAGATTGTTTAGAGAAATCAGAACAGATGGACAAGGTTAAAATGAATGTCGAAAAATAATGACATTTAGATAATTCAGCTGCCTTTCTAAAAAAAAAAAAAAAAAAAAAAAAAATGTATGTATCGTATTTAAAACAAAAGGTGAAGGACAAAAACCTTCGCTTTTATAGTTGCAATATATGAAGTTATACATTTTCATTCAAGCAGTGTCTACTTTACCCTGTTCTGAAATACATGTATTGGAAACAAAATGTTAAAAAAGCTAGAAAGCAAATGGCCTATTGCCACTATGATTCCCCTTTTTCTATCAACAGTTTCTATGCAATATTGTTAAAGATTATCTTTGTGTTAAAATTTTACTACAAATTTCTGCTGTTGCTTTACACAAGTATTTTTATTTTGGGTTTATTTCTTTACATCGGGTTTAGTATCATGTCAAAAATCTTTCGATTATGTTACAGCTTTCCTAGATTTACCAGTACTAAGCAAGGACTTTAAAGCAACTTGCCAAAGGATGCTCCCACTAAAACCCGAGGTACAGGTTGGGCTCAAACCCCGGACATGCAAGTTCTAATCTGAGATAGTCCCTTTAACCCTTTACCAAACAATAATGACATTTCACCAGTTTGTTGCAGACAGCTCTAAAAAACAGAAAATGAGAAATTGCATCATGATGAGCAATTTCTTTTTCCCACAATGTTTTCTACCATATCAGAAGATTATTTTCCACTCTGAGATGCTGTCTGCAAACTCTTTCAATTTGGAATAGTCAAAAATTTGGCAATTGGTAATGGGTTAACCACTGGGCAATGCAGGACTCTATCACCAGTATTAATTCTCTCTTTCCTTACAATGCGTTAACCAAATATCAGAATTAAAAAAACATAGTTTATCATCTATATTTGTCTCCAGTTTCTTTCAATTTGGACCAGTCATCAAATCCAATATCATGGAATAGGTTAAATGAAGCCCTGGAAGAACTTTAATGCTTATTTCAGTTCATCTATTCAACCAATTCGTTAATATGAGATATTGGAACCAGTCCAAATTGACAGAAACTTCAATCAACAAATGTTAAGAAAAAAATGATATAAGATCTTTTCTGATATAAGGAAGAGGTGTTGTGGGTACTCAGAAAAAAATTGACGTACAAATTCAAATGAGTTCTAACAAAATAGGGTCTGAGAATATGAAAATACTTTGTTTCAAGGACCCCAATACACATCCTTTCTATCTATACCGCTGTTATAAGTATTGCCAAAATTGGGAGATGTGTTAAGAAACATTAAGTTATCTTCATTTAATGTAAAAATGCCCTCTCTTTCTTGAAAACTCATTAATAATCATTTACCATAAACATTCTAATTGTATTCTCATTATCATTTACACATTTACATAATATTTTACAAAAAAGTGAATCCATTTCAAAATAACATGTGGAACACTTTCAACTCCATTTTATCCGCATCATATTTTACAAAAATAAAACTGAAAAGAAAAAAGGAAAATATGGGATTCATAACAACTTTTCAACGTTTCAACAGTGCCATATGACGAAATTAGCCATACATTTACACATTCAGTCCTTTCTCTGAATCAAGAAACAACAAACAATCAATAGTAGACAAAAATAAATCTATCAAATATTTCATCACTAGAAGTAACACGACGCCTCCAACGACTTCACAACGAAACGTTTTCATGGGAGATTTCACACAGATCACTGACGGTGATACCAATGTCTGTCACCATTCTCTCCGTGTGAACTCACAAGAACGGATTCTAGTGTCTTCAATTATTATACACAACAAAATTGGTCTCTCATTGTAAATGAATACAGTACCGCTACAGTCTGGCCTTTGTTCAGACCACGAAAATCCTTTTTTCTCACTAGTCAAATGATAAATTATTTTACCCTTAGAATGCTGAGAAATTTTCTAAAAAACTACATTTTTGTGTCGTTGCTTTCCAAGTCCTTTAATATCTACCTAATTTTGACGAGGAAAGATATTCAGAGTAGCAAACAGGTTAGATCACAGGACAACCGCCAATTTACTAGGCGGCTGGCTTGGATCTAACCTGTTTGCATAGGCATGAAGTCGGTCCCAGCACTTTAAGGGTTAACCAGTTGAAAACTTGATGTCATATAATAAAGGCTTCCTAGTTAAGGAAGAAATGGCTTGCTCTAACATATATCTCAATTTTATCCAACTGCTATTCTTCTTCTGTACTCTTCTTCCGTTTTTATCTTTTTTTTTGTACAATATCCACTTTCTGAAGCAGGATAAAATTCACAAAGGGGAGATTTGTCGATATGGTCTTGATCCAACAAATGTTTAATCGCTGTTTGTGAATACCGTGTTTCACTTTGAGAACCCCATGTTTCACTTAGAGAATCCTGTGTTTCACTTTGAGAACGCCATGTTTCACTTAGAGAATCCTGCGTTTCACTTTGAGAACGCCATGTTTCACTTTGAGAATCCTGTGTTTCACTTTGAAAATCCTGTGTTTCTATCTTTAAAAGCAGAGTATCCCTGCAATTTTCTTGTTTAATGTATGCACATAAGGTTCCAATTCTTGTGTCTACCTCCATCACTTGCTTCACAAACCTCCAAACCCTTATTATAAAGATTTGCAATTATCCAACATTAGTCTGAAGTATACGAAATAGTTATGAATGAATAAATGATGAAAGATAATGAAAACTAAAACAATTTTGAATGAAGAATGCTTTTCGTTTTAAACCTTATATTATCAAAGGTGCATTCCAACTTGGGTGAAATGATACCCAATGCAGAACAAATAGCACAATTTGTACCAAACCAAATAAATTATGTGTATAATTAAAAAACTTCTCTTTAATGACAATAAGCACACACGGAAGTGTTGATACTATGTGAAAAAAGCACATTTATGCTTCACTTTAAAGGTATTTAGCAAATATTGCGCAAAGTAACATGCCATAAGGAATTATTTCTCCCTTGACACAAGATCAATAAAACTGTCTCAAATAAAGCTACACTTAATTATATTTCATTTCACCACCGTTCTCTGGATCAATCAACAAAGACAAGTCTTCCATTCAATTTCATGTACATGAATTTTGAACAAAGCTCAAAACACCCAAAAAAGACAGAGATCCTTTATGAAGCATTGTTTCTGTATAAAGTGAATTAATTTAGGCCTTTCCTTCGCCCCTACCCTCTTATTTGGAGCCCATGAGCACTATGAAATACCACTTCCGCTGGAATGAGCACTATTCAACACATCCGTGAAGGCATTCTCAAAGCATTGCTTCAGCTCCGAGTAGCTGACCACCAACACATTCTGCTCATCCCTCGACATGAGTGTGATCTTCTCCGGAGACGCTGCATCCAGCTGGAACCAAACAAATATTCATGAGCCGTGGTCGTAATTAGAATGTTTAACCCTTTACCTAACGGCAAGTTTTCGACTGTCCCAAATTGAAAGAGTTTGCAGACGACATTTCAAAATGTGATGAAATTGAAAAATAATCCTCTGATAGGGCAGAAAACATTGTGGGAAAAGGAGAACTTGCTCATCAAGAGCAATTTCTCTTTTCCCACAATGTTTTCTAAAGTCGTCTGCAACAAAGTGGTCAAATGTTGTTATTGTTTGGTAATGGGTTAAAGGGACTATCTCAGATTGGGATTTTAATTGTTTAAAAAAAATTGGCTTCTACTGATACAATGATTTCCAAAGTAACACAAGAATAGGCTATTGACAGCTTCCTGACCCTGTTTATAACCGTACAGAAAAGATAGTATATAGATCATTTGTATTGCAAGTATAGCAAACCATTTTAACTGGTTTATTTTGTAAACAAGGAGCTTAACTTAAAAAAAAAAAAAAGTGCTATCTTTAGAAGTTTAGATACCATCATCACAAGGGTCTTCGGAAAATTTAACTGCTCTTGTCATGTGACGTTAGCAAGGTGTGTGAAAAGGATTTCCTGTGTTTATAAATAAACCGGTTTTTCCATTGAAACACTACAGGCACAATGGCTCACTTCACATTATCTAATGAATTCAGGGAATTTGAGCAACTTAGCAGAAAAGAAATTGAAAAGGGTCTCAGGATAAGTAACAATGATTGTTCAAATCAAAATTTCGATGTTTACCATTCCCAGAGCCCAAATCTCTGATTTAGCCCCTTTATAGAGACTTGAAGACTTAAAGAGACTTTAAGAGATTTGCAATATGATTAACAAATGTTAAAATGTGACTTAGACAATCCTCTACATCAAACAAATGATAGTGTTCAATTTCTTCATGTTATAGACGCTGAAAACCTGTGGTTTCATTATAAAAGTTTGAAAGAAGTTTAATAACAAAGCGTCTTTCAGTGCTTTGATAAAAAAAACTTGATTAACCCTTTCCCAAATAATAACGACATTTGACCACTTTGTTGCAGATGACTTTAGAAAACATTGAGGGAAAAGGAAGAATTGCTCGTGGCGAGCAATTTCTCCTTTTCCCACAATGTTAACTGGCCTATCAGAAGATTATTTTCCAATTTCATCATATGTCGAAATGTCGTCTGCAAACTCTTTCAATTTGGGACAGTCGAAAATTTGTTGTTTGGGAAAGGGTTAAAAAATATTCTAGGGATTGCTCTCAAAGCACATTGTTAGAGACACATGGTAAGATTGTTAATCTATTCGGTATTCTGTTTCCCAGACGCTATTACTCATTTGGATGTTTTCACAGGACACCAATGGTAAGAATGGTGATCTATTTGGTACTGTTTCCCAGACGCTATTACTCATTTGAATGATTTCACAGGACACCAATGGTAAGATTGTTAATCTTTTCGGTATTCTGTTTCCTAGACACTATTACTCGTTTAAATGATTTCACAGGACAGACACCAACCTTATTGATACACATAATGATGTGTGACATGTCAATCCACGGGGCTCCATTCTCGTCCACCTGATGGAATAAATAGTCCCGGAATAGCTTCAACATGTACCTGTCTCCCGTCTCCGACCATTGGGGATCCAAGTTAAACCTGGACAAAACAAAACAAGCAACAATTTGTAGGCTTATGTGATTTTTAAGGGTTTCACATCGCATCGACATTATTTCAGTTATGTTGTGATGCCAAACTCTTAATGATGGAGGAAGACCACACACTCAACTGCGCAAAATGGCTGGTCAAGCAAGGTAGAACCATCAGTATTCTGTAAGTCAGTCGGGAGACTTACTCCCATGAAAATCCAAATGTCTTCATCGGGATTTAAAACACTCTCAAAATCTTTTTTCCTTTTTGAATAGTCTCTAGTTTTCTTTGGAAAATGTTGAAAAAGAGTATCTAAAATAAAGCTGTAACTTAATTCAACATCTTTCAGAACTACAGGGATAACACCCTTATCTAAATCCAGTTCATAGAAAATCAAATTTCATGTTCTTTACTTTGAATACTTGGCCAGGGAGGGAAGTGCCTTCCAGATGCACAGGTTCATTGAAGTATCCATTCAACTGTGTATGTTTTGAGAATTATTTAACCCTTAAAATGCTGGAACCAACTTCATGCTTATGCAAACAGGTTAGATCCAGGCCAGCCGCCAAGTGTATTGGCAGCTGGCCTGTGATCTAACCTGTTTGCTACTCTGCTCTGAGTATCTTTCCTCATCAAATTAAGCAGATATTTATGCTTTTTGAAAGCAAACGACACCAATATCTACTTTAAGAAAATTACCCAGCATTTTAAGGGATAATCTAATTAATACTTTTGTTCAACCCATAACCAAATGCCAAATTTTCGACTCTCCCAAATTGAAAGAGTTTTCAATCTGAACGCATCGGGTTTATCCAATTAAAACACCTCTGAAATAATAGGGATGACGCCATTTTGTTTCCCGCAAGAATGACATCACTTTACTTTTGTTTTAAAAATAGATATTTAATGTGAAACCTAATTTGATTAAGGACACACCTTTATATGCCATTACTTATCATTTTGCCATTTCTTATGAGTTACCGAAAAAAATAATTTAAAAGGATGGCCAACACGTCCATATACATTGAACTACTTAACTTGCAAGCTTAGAAAAGGTGTTAATTTACCCGAAAAATTGAAACCCTACACTTATATCCGAGGTGTATTTCACAACTCTTGGAAATACTCGAGTATTTCCGATTGACAGTTTGCAGACGACATTTCAATATGTGATGGAATTGAAAAATAACCTTCTGATAGGACAGAAAACATTGTGGGAAAAGGAAATTGCTCGTTAAGAGTATTTTCTCCTTTTCCCACTATGTTCTCCAAAGTCGTCTGCAACAAACTGGTCAAATGTGGTTATTGTTTGGCAATAGGTTTAAAATAATGTGCTCATTGTTTAAACATGCAATACTTACTCAGGTCTTTCATTTATTATTCCAAGTTTACACAAGATCCTGAACAACCTTCCGTTCTCCACCTCCTGTTTAATGGAGAAACATAAATGCGGTTAAATCACTATCATAATACACTTTGCCTTGTTAAAAAATAAAAATCACATCTTATCTATCAATCTAAAATGCTTGTGAAGAGGCCAATTCAAATCATACTCAATCATTGATGGATACAAAAAGAATAGATAGTTGGTGTCGTGAATTATAAATGTTATCGGGCAAGGCTTAGGAATATTATCCGGTGAGCCGAAGGCGAAACGGATAATAATCCGAAGCCGAGGCCGATAACGTTTCCCATTCAAAGAAACCAGCCATCTATTCTATCTATCCTGTAACCTTTATGTATTCTCTCAAAGAGACAAGATGTAAATAAAACATGAGAAAAAAGGGAAAAAAAGTAGAGAATGATGTAAACATGATGTCAAGGCGTTCTTATGACGTCATGATTCGTCACGTGCATGTGTTATATGGTTAGTACCGGATATCACAAATGTTATACGGCACCTAGATATCGGTCCCAAAATGACACTAGTGACAGGATAAAAATTCATCTCATACAAGAATTACAAGGACTTCAGTTTGTTTGTTTGTTTGTTTTTAGGGGGTGTAAGACTGGGTCAACAGTATATCAATTATATTATGGCTATCCTGGATTCACCAGTACTAGAAAGTGTTACTTTTAATTGTTGGGAAAACTGCATGATTTTAAAGAATTTCAAATTTGGACAGTGCCTTCAATGGGCCCCTATCATAAATGAAAAAAAAAAACCCTGTAAATATTCCAGTTCCATGGGCCTGAGCATTACAACATTACTAAATACTGTTGACCTCAAATAAAACCACAATAAACAGTGACACATGTCCAGTGTAAACAGTGACACATGTCCAGTGTAAACAGTGACACATGTCCAGTGTAAACAGTGACACACATCCTGTGTTAACAGTGACACATGCCCAGTGTAAACAGTGACGCATGTCCAGTGTAAACAGTGACACACATCCAGTGTTAACAGTGACACATGCCCAGTGTAAACAGTGATGCATGTCCAGTGTAAACAGTGATGCATGTCCAGTGTAAACAGTGACAAGTCCAGGGTTAACAGTGACACAGGTCCAGCGTAAACAGTGACACATGTCCAGTGTAAACAGTGACACAAGTCCAGTGTTAACAGTGACACAGGTCAAGTGTAAACAGTGACACATGTCCAGTGTTAACAGTGACACAAGTCAAGAGTTAACAGTGAAACAAGTCCAGTGTTAACAGTGACACAGGTCCAGTGTAAACAGTGACACATGTCCAGTGTAAACAGTGACACAGGTCCAGTGCAAACATTGACACAGGTCCAGTGTAAACAGTGACACATGTCTAGTGTAAACAGTGACTCATGTCCAGTATAAACAGTGACACAAGTTATGTGAAAACAGTGACACATGTCCAGCGTACCTTGGAGAGTTCATTCTCTATGACATCACTACGTAGCTGCGCTGAATCCAATTGTGAGTAAAATCTTGCTCCGATCATTGGCATAATGTCATTGATGCTGCGGGGGCGGTTTTGATTGCTCAACAAATACCTGAAGTTGGAAATTAAGCATCATAATACAAAACGGCAGAGGTTCAGATAAAAGGGGCATTTCTCATGCTTGATTCCTAAATCGGTTTCTAATCCTGAAACTGACTTTGTGGTAAAACCTATTTTGTGGGTACTCAATAGAGTCCCTTCTGATGAGTACCCATAAAATAGGATCTACCTCTTAACCCTTTAAGGTATAGCGATAAGGCTTATCAGTGACACCATAGGTATAAACCATCCGATTATCGAAGACCATTAACGCATACATGATTAGTTACCCTGGGTATCTATTTGCACAGGATTATCTCCGATAATTGTTATTGATTGGGGTACTGTTAATCAAACCCAAATTAATGCATTTTACATTCATCTAATAGATTTTCTCAAAGAATAAAAGACGACGAGAACAAAATTTCCTTTAAGTTGATGTTTTTTTCTTTATTTAGTGATACATTCATATCAGGATTAAGTTGTAGAAAATTAAACAAACAATGAAAATGTATATTACGGTGTGAATTATACAAAATCAAAAGTAATAATATGACTTATGTGTTCTCCCTGAGAGAGCCCTAATTTGTTTTTCTGTTTTGTCATCAATTGCAGGGAATTTTGTTGCCGAAAAATACCATTCATGACTCGAGATACATACTTTGTCTTTGCATATTTCTCAACAAAGCTGAATCGTTTTACTTCAATTCCCATTCAAACCGTTTCCAAAATGAAGAAAAGAATGTTTTTCAACGCAATATTGCTTTGTAAAGAAGTTAAACCTGGTCCTTCTAATAAATGTAAAACAGTAAAAATCAACTCATTTTGGCAACGAAACATGCTAATATTTCCGTAAAATACGTGTCCAATGGTGATGAATTTATCAAAAGCTCGTAGTTGTAGTCAAAGTCGGAGGAATGATCTAATTTGCTTGTCCGTGATTTGGTAATATTTATCAACATTTCATCATCTTCAGGCTTAAAAAAACCCGATCAAATTACTGCTCTGAATCTACATTGATATCTGACTTGCGATCGGAAACAACAAATTGGTTAAATATTTTAAAAAGGCCGTCTTTATAACGTCAATTATTTGACGGCTCGATTTTCAATCGCCTTTAAACTTTGAACAATAGCTCCGTGTCATAAACATCCTTTACAGGTCGCGTGCCGTATGCTCTCGTTTTAATTGGATAGTATTTTTAGAAATGTGTTAAGTTACTAAAGAATTGCATGAAATCCTTATCGAGTCTTTACAAATCGGCAGTGTTTTGATCTTTTATGACAGGCAGACTTCTCATTAATTGGATTGGTAATTTGGATTCCCTTCATCTCAATTTGATAGCGTTATTTCCATAAGCGTGTCGTGAGACCATTATCAAAAGATTCTCTCTAGAGCAAAAGTTTAAACTTTGACCCTATAATTTTATCATCGGAAATGAAAGAAGACATATTTATTTAAGAGGAAAATAAACTTTGGAGAAAATGACGTGTGTGCAAAGATGTGTTATTAAGAGCTAAAGTTAAATCAATTTTTCAGCTGTCAAAAAGCGTTCTATGCGGTAATCGATAGAACGTCAAAATAGGTTTTATATGGTAATAGGTAAAACGGCGAAAAGGGTTTTATACGGTAATCGATAAGGCGGCGAACGGCGCTATATACCATACAGGGTAATAAGTCCTATTTTGTTTGTATGAGTTTTAACTCTGTATCAACAATTTTCACTTTTGTAACAGCTTTCCTGGATACACCGGTACTAGGCTCGGGCTCTGAAATGACTTGCAAAAGGTCACTCACACAAATCCAAAGGTGTCGGTTGGGCTCGAACCCGGAATCCCCGGGTTCTAAATCCACCAACTTACACACTGGGCCACACAGGATTCTAATCATTCTAATACAATTATACAACCTTTTTTCAGAAACTCTGTTTAAGGGCTTGTATGTGACTAAATGAGACCAAATCTTGTAAACCAAATCTTTCTTGCAATCAACTTTCTAAACAAATTTCTCCATCAAGGCCATCAATCTCATAAGACATAAATTCTGCGAAAGTGAGACATCTTTAAGCTGTGTGTGCTTATCCATACTATTCATTTGTATGATTTACACACTATCAACAATTTCTTAGTTATGCTACGCAAGGTCGGCAAAATCCATTGACCATATTGCCGAGCTTGTCAAAAAACCTAAATGGACAAGAGAACTTTCACTGAAATTTACTAAATAATAATACCAACAAGTGAAGAAAAAGATTTGGCATTTATGGATAAGTAAATTGAAATCAGATTTTGCCACCCCTATTTATAGCTTTCCTCTATTCACCAGCACTCGACTAAGGCTCCGAAGTGTTACTAATAATAAGGCTATCGAGAAACTTTTAAAACGTAAGAGCATGTCTCAGTTGATAATTGGTTATGTAAAGAGAATATCTTCACAGCAGAGAATGAACTTATAAGCCAAATGAGTCTCGAAGAAGAAAAACAACCTTAGAAATCAAAGCCTGAAATATCAAGCTATATTTATGTAATGATTACAATTAAAATAAAAAGACAAAAGAAAAGGCACTCATATTGCTTTAATACTTTCCTATGCATCTCATTTCTATAAGGAATCAGGAGTGGGGAAATCTGTTTCTGATTTACTTGTCCGTTAATGCAGAATCTATTCCTGCACTTGTCTGCATAATAGTCAAATAGTAAATTTAGGAAAAATTCACTTGTCTGTTAAGGCTTTTGGACAAGCTGGGCAATATGACAGTTGATTTCGCAACACCTTGGAATATAATTCTCTATAAACAGGCATAATAGCAGCTGTTTCTTGTGGACTTAGTTTAAAACATTGGAAATAAGACTGGCAGTGTTAAATTGTAATGTTCATGTACATACAGGATGAGATTTTTGAGATCCGGAGAATAGTTTCTGGCCACAATCTCCATGGAGGCTTGAAGGTTGTCCCTCTGTATGGCCATAACGCTGTAACACGCCAGCGCCAACGCCACCTTACCCAGCGAGACCAGGTCTTCTTGCTAAAAACAACAGGTAAACTTATTACACCTTTCTTTGTTTATATGGGTTCTAAGGACGCGTCAACAACATTTCAATTATGTTGCAATATCAGACTCATAATGATGGAGGAAGAACTCATATACAGTGACGTCTCGTTAATCCGAACACGTCCGTTCCCAATTAGATTTCCGGATTAACGAGTCATCCGGACTAATGAAGCAATGCCTGGTCTTATTCACATTAAGACATAAACGGCTATATGCACGTGTATACTTATAACCCTTTACCAATGTCCAAATTTTCGATCGTCCCAAATTGAAAGAGTTTGCAGACGACATTTCAAAATGTGATGAAATCCAAAAATAAACTTCTGATATGGCAGAAAACATTGTGGGTAAAGGAGAAATTGCTTTTCCCTCAATGTTTTCTAAAGTCGTCTGCAACAAACTGGTTAAATTTCATTACTGTTTGGTAATTGGTTAGGCAAATTACTACAAATAATTCCGTTCCCTTATAATTTTGTTTGGATTGCCAGAAATCCGGATAATCGGGGTCTGGATAAACAAGGCTTCACTGTATAAGTGCCTATAAAGACTTATCAAGCAGGGTAGAAATAGCCAACATTCTGTAAGTCAGTCAAGAGATTGCCTCTCATGAAAATCTAAATGCTGTCAGCAGTATCTAAACCAAGCAGAGAGGGGTCGTGTTGTTTCCAGTTTTGTACTATAACCACCGATTACTGGGTAATTTACAAAAAAAAGATTTTTGTGTTGTTTGCCTTTCAAAACATTAGATATCTGCTTAATTTTGATGAGGAAAGATACTCAGAGCAGCAAACATGTTTGATCACAGACCAGCCGCCAATTTACATGGCAGCTAGCCTGGATCTTACCTGTTTGCATAAGCATGAAGTCTGTTCAAGCACTATAAGGTTTAATCTTTTATTGAACCCTCAGTACCTCCTACTAAATGACAACATATAAAATTTCTTGGTTGGAAATGGTAAAACAACATACAATGAATGAATGAATGGTGTTTTAAGGCACATTGACGAAACAACGTACAAACATCTCCCGTTTCTTCTAATGTCTCACAAAATTCGAATGTCTATACCAAAGAAAAGAAATAACACATGGGAATCAAAAACTGGCAATTTTCATAGGCAACAGATGATTGTTTTGCAGAAAAGTCACATGGTGAAAAACATATCATGAAAATTTATTATTGAAAAAAGTTAAGACGATAAAATATCGACAACAACACATAGTTATAATTAAATGAATATTCTTATGTAATTCCAAGACATTTCAGCATTATGCCTTTATTCAGTGAATATAAACAATGGGATTTGACGTAAAATTAAATGACATAAACATGTAACAATATTTAGTGGTATAATGATGTTATTGCAGCATACTACAATGCATTATACTGCACAAAATGTGATATTGTAAAACTGATGGCTTAGTGCAAAACTAAGCCAACTTCATCTTTGTAAAGATGGTAAATTAGCGTCTCACCAAGCCATTGAAGTATGTTATACATAAAATTAAGTGTGCCGTAAGATTTCTTTTTCTTTTTCATCGAAAATTTGAATTGATTATCAACCTGAATATAAGAATCAATCATATACAGACATATTTAGTATCTTTAGGTCATTTAATGAATTACCAACCTGATAATGGGGTGTGAGAGCCATAGGATTACTCTGACTGTTATCAAACGTTAGCACATCAAATATTCCACAACAGTTCAGCCTTAACCTGAAAAATAAATCCAGAATTCAAATTAGACTTTCAAGACTCAGATTTCTTTGACCCATTCCCCTTTATATCATCAGTTTGTGATTGATTTGGAAGGGAAGATATCACACTGAACATGAATTATATATTAAGCAACACTTTTTAACCCTTTTCCAAATGCCAAATTTTCGACTGTCCAAAATAGAATGAATTTGCAGTCAACATTTCAAAATGTGATGAAATTGAAAAACAATCTTCTGATAGGGTAGAAAACATTGTGGGAAACGGGGAAATTGCTCGTTGAGAGCAATTTCTCCTTTTTCCACAATGATTTCCAGAGATTTCTGGTTAGACTGGTTAAATGTCTTTATTGTTTGGTAATGGATTAAGTAATTTCATCTAGTAACCACTGTTTCAATAGGTGGAATTGCGTGTTACAATCAATGAAGTATCAAACCATTCCATACAGTAGTTAATGAGACACATTTGGATGTAAAAACTTAACCAAGGTGTGACGTCGACGCCCTGTTGAGTAGTATAGCTCTCCTAATTCTTCGAATAGTCAAGTTATAAGATTTGGAGTGATCATGTACTGTAATGAAATTTTCAACTATACTTGAATGCTGAGATCGTATCCATCTCTGTGCAATGGAAATAGCTAACTGTATTGGAATTCACAACTCAAATTATTTCAGTTATGTAACGATGCCCGACTCTTAATGATGGAGGAAGACCCCATACTCAACTGCCCATAAGGGCTGGTCAAGGCGGGTAGAACCATCGGCATTCGGTGTTTAAACCCATTACCAAACAATAATGACATTTGACCACTTTGTTGCAGACGTTTCTTGAAAACATTGTGGGGGAAAGAATTCTCCTTTTTGCACAATGTTTTGTGCCATATCAGGAGATTATTTTCAAATTTCATCACCTTTTGAAATTTAGTCTGCAGGCTCTTTCAATTTGGGACGTAGAAAAGTTTGGTAAAGGGTTAAGGCGCATCAACAGCTAAGATCATTTAAAGCGCATTATGATGACGGGATAAACATATATATGGTTAGAGAAAAATAAAAAAGAATTAGTAATAAACGAATTTTTGATGGGTTAAGGATAGTTAATAGATAATTAATTAAAAAGTCTGTACAGTGGACCCTCGTTTATCCGAACACTTTCGTTCCCAGGAGACATGTTCGTATTAACGAATTTTCCGGAATAAAGAATATGCGAGTTACAGCGGTGTCGGTGTATCATGATCATTACAATGAAGTAAGAAATACACAATTATTTTTTTTGAAGGGAAATATAAAGTGTGTTAAGGAAGTGTTTATTTGGTCAAAACGGATTTTAAAAAAAAATGACAATTTGAAGCAATGTCTTTCGAGAAGTTAAATTTCCTTAAGATAGCTCTGAAAAGAATTCTTTGATTAGCTGATAGCAGCTTGGGGGATGGGTTCTCTGACGAGAGTGACAATGTGACAAAAGAAGGCTTTCTGGTAAAAGGCCCTTAAAAGGGCAGTTAAGCATATCGATTGAGTAATAATTGAAAATGATTGCCAGACATTGTCTCCCGATCGCTGTCTAAGCAGCCAATCAGCCAATCAACACCTTTTACAAACTCAACTATCGACATGCGACCGTAATTACAATAATGTTAGACCAATCAACTGACAGAATGACCGATTAACAAACAATCAACACCTTCCAGTACACTACACTAGGTGACATGTTATGGTCAAGCATACGTGACAGTTTGCAAAACGTGTGAATGCCGTTTACAACAGAAGACGATCCCTTCATTCGCAACTGTAACCGCAAAATAAACGATTTTACTGGTTTCCGGATTAGCCATACGCATATACTATGAAAAGTGACTGTTGGTTCCCGAATATTTTTGTCCGGTTCCGGAACGCGGATTTTCCGCATTAAACAGTTAAATTGATGAAGGTAAGATCCGTTCCCTCAAAATTCTGTTCGGATGGTGAATATTCCCGATAAACGACGTTCGGATTATCGCGGGTCCACTGTAGTGAGTTAATGAAATTACCTTGATTTATTGTAGATGAGAATTTTGGATGGGTCGAGTGTCCTACATGAGAGTCCAGCAGCATGGATTGCCCTCAAGGCTGATGATAGCTGTACTATGTATGACCAGATCTGACTCTCCGGCAACAAGCCTGCATACTGACGAGGCATTGAGGACGAACCTGTAAAAATTCAAAATTAAAGTGAACTGTTATTCCCCTTTTTTAGGTTTTGTATGAACTTTTTTTTGTATGTGCTTAAACGTTGGGTAAACAGTTTTTTTTCATTTATGTTGAAGCTTTCCTGGGTTTAATCCTTACTATTATGTGGCTCTGATGTGTCTTGCCAAAGGACACTCCCATGAACCAGTGGCGCAGATTGGGATAGAACCAGGGATTTCAGGTTTACAATTCCACCATCTTAACAACTCTGCCATGCAGGACCCCCTATCATAACTAGCTCATATTACGAGATCAAGGTCTGTCAGTACATGCTTCCTGATATTGATTCATGATAGATTTGGCATCTACGGACATGTAAATCAAAATCAGATTTTGCTGTCACGAAAACATGAGAGTAAAACAAATATTTTAAGTAAAGCATGCTGAGATGATATCATTTAAAGAATACCGAAATTGTATAGTGTAGTCACATTTTGTAAGAGTGGTCATGCCAAAATGTTAAAACCAAATAATAAATGAAAAAGATTTACTGTGGTAAAAACCTTGGCAGATATTAATAACTGTCAAAAATACTCTAAAACACAACACAATGTTAATCAATGTCATGTTCACTAATGAAAAGCCTTAACATGTATAAGTCTTGTATTACCCGGGGTTGCAAAATCAATTATCTATATTGCCCAGAAAGTTCAAAACCCTTGATGGAAGAGAGAATCTTTAATGAAATTTACAATATAACCAGTATACGAAATGCAGATTTTTTTTTTTGTATCTACAGACAAGCAATGCAAAATCGGATTTTGCCACCCCTGATAACTGAAAACATACTATTTTTGCCGCCAGAAGAAAATGATCGAGCTGAAGAATCCATGTTGAAGGGGTTATTGAAACCATTCACGGGAGGGGTGGAGAAGTGTTTTGTCAGCAACGTTTCAGCCATCGGATAGAAGTCGTACACAAACACAATGGCTGAAAGAATAAACAATTCATTGCACAGCAGGGGTTCAGATAAAGTTGCCAAACAGAGGCTTTTCCATGCAGAATTTCTTAAACTTAAGCATAAACCTAATAATGAGCGTTATTTATATTCTCTTGTGATTATTTTAACAAATATCAATTAATAATACATCAATGCACGTTTCAAAGGATAAACATGGTAAGCAAGGGGAAAATCTCTTTTCTAAAGTTCTTTGGTAAAAGGGAACAAATTACATTTAGCCGAAAGATTACTGATTCTTTTTACGTAATTGTATCACATTGACATGACCATCATTGCACTACAATAAATGACAGACAGAGGAAAACACCAAACATGTAGGCAAATGTTACAAAACCTGTTTTATTACAATTTCAGTTGTTATATAAGGGCTAGTCAAGCTAGGCAAATCTGTCTAAATTCTCTTAGTCTAATTGAGACAATAAAATCATCAAAATCCAAACCTACCTGTAGAAGGATTGAACCCAGAGAGATGACACATGGTGGATTTCATAACTTCCAACACTAGGTCAAATTAACCCCAGGTATAAATATGTTCAATGATTAAGAAGCAAAAAACCACAATGACATGGACCATGATCGATTTTATGCCCTATTTCAACAATTTTCTCTTGCATATGTAACTAGACTTAACACAAATGTTTACTTACAGTGATCTCCAAACGCCTTAGTTGTGAACACTTCCCTCAGCTGCACAATGTTGGGGTGAAACATCTTCTTCCACATGTCCACCAGATTCATACACTTGGTGTTCACCAGCCGGAAACCTAGTGTAGGAGAAACACAGTGTAACTATTGTCCCATACCAAACTATCACGCTCGTTAATATTAACAATAAAAGCAGATTAAGACTGGTGAATGACATTTATCATTTACGGCTGAGTTAAAACGACACCACAAAGAAATGAACATTGTTAAGCCAAAGATTTCACAAACATTCTTAACTAGAAATTATCTTTGGAGTGAAGGCAATGTTAAAATGTAGGACTTATTTATCACTTTCTAATAAACATAACCTTAGATGCACTTGATATCATAATTCTAATTAGAAGAACACTTTTTGTAGATTTTTTTATTTTATATTGTGTCAACATTGTTTCAGTAAGTTGCGATGCCCGACATCTAATGATGGAGGAAGAACCTAAACTTAACTGTCCTTAAAAAGCTGGTCAAGCCAGGTAGAACCATTGGCATTTGGTCTGTCAGCCTGCAGACTACCTTTCACAAAAATCCAAATGCCGTCACCCACGGATTTGAATCCACCCGGAGAGGGGACCCCCAGGTGATTTTAAGTTCTGTACTCTAACCATAAGGCCAAAAAGAGGTAAGGACTGGCATATGACATCCTTAGTTTCCAGTTGAGTAAAAACAATATGACAAAGAAATAAACCAATCAAAGAAGACAGATAGTCTAACTAAAGGCTAAGTCACACAGGGTAGAACCACCTGGCAAGGCAGCCAAAAGACTTCACCTCACGAAAATAAAAATCTATCTGAGATGGGATTTTTACCCACGCAGAAGGGTGCCGCAAGTTATAACATTGTTCATGTGATGAAGAGCGAAATACAACAAAGAATTGTTTTGACATTTACATTCACAGTACAATGAACCCTCATTTATCCGAACATGTCCGTTCCCAACAAATGTCCGGTTTACCGAATAATCCGGACTAACGAAGCAGAGCATGTTCTTATTTACATTAAGACATAAACGGTCTGTATGAGCGGTGTTTACTTATAACTCTTTAGCAAACGCCAAATTGTCGACCGTCCCAAATTGAAAGAGTTTGCAGAAGACATATCAAAACGTGATGAAATTCAAAGATAATCTTCTGATATGGCAGAAAACATTGTGGGAAAAGGAGAAATTGCTCGTCACGAGCAATTTCTCCTTTACCAGCAATGTTTTCAAAAGTAGACTGCAATAAACTGGTCCAATAATTCTGTTCCCTTACAATTTTGTTCGGATTGCGAGACATCCGGATAATCGGGGTCCGGATAAACGAGGGTTCACTGTATGTCAGTTATATTACAATGCCCGACTTGTTATAGCTTTGGAAGACCCCATGTTAAACTACACCAAAGACTTGTAAAGATGGGAAGAACCATTGGAATTCCTTTAGTCAGTGAGGAGCCTACCTCTCATGGAAAATCGCAAACAAACCCACAAGATTTAATTCTAATACCATGCCAACAGAGGACATGTGATTTCAAGTTCCGTACACTATGCACAAGGACAGAGGCGGCCTCTTAAGGGTACATTAAACTTGTTCTAAACATTAAACTCGTTCTAACATTGCATCAATGGTAGCTGTTCAGTCATATTGCAATGTGTGGCTAATAAACAATGACAGATGACCCAAGCCTTACTATATAGTGGTTCGTGCAGGGTAAAACCCTCTGCATTCAATTACTTAGTGCAATAAAAAAAAATTATGGTAGCTTTGGACTTAAATGGGACTTGATTCTAAACAGACAGGTGTCGTACAACATAACTGACAAGTTATTTTCAAAAAACACAAAAAAAAACAAGTACAACAATAAAAAGTAAAACAATCTCACCATGAATCCTCCTTAGACAGTACGTCTGACCATCCTTTGTGTTGAGTGCCTTGTAACATGTGGTCGGGTAGCCAAACGTCTTGGACTTTTGATGGGGACTATCATGGGGAGGCTCCAATGGGAACAGGTTCCTGTACGTATCCACTTCACTGGGAATATCTGTTATATACACAACAATTGGCTTGTTACATTAACCCTTTACCAAACGCCTAGTTTTCGACTGACCTAAATTGAAAGAGTTTGCAGACGACATTTCAAAATGTGATGAAATTGAAAATAACCTTCTAAAGGGGCAGAAAGCATAGTGGAAAAAGGAGAAATTGCTTGTTACGAGCAATTTCTCCTTTTCCCACAATGTTTTCCAGAGTCGTCTGCAACAAAGTGGTTAAATGTCATTATTGTTTGGTAATGGGTCTTTTATGGTTTAATTGAATTGATCAGTTTAGTTTAACTTATTTGTGTGTACCAAAAAGAGTTACCAAAAATCCCTGGGTACTGTTTTACTAAACAACTTAAGAGAAAGATTTGCGCACGTCAAAACTGATCAACATGGATAGTACATTAAATGAAAACAAAATATTGTCATGCAAGACATCATTGGAAGTGTATTAGGAAATGTCTTGGAGAGACAATATCAATGATGTGTTACTTTACAATATTGCTTCACCAAATTTTGATATTGTAGGGAATGCTGTTTTGAACTTATGCAAAGTTTTAGCATAAAATGTTTAGTAAAACTGTACCATTGGCTTTACAAATCTGCTATAGGAATTTTGACTTATCAAGAGGGCAGAAGATACAATTTTCAGTTTGAACAAGCCTGGTGACTCCAATTTTGTTGTCTTAAAATAAATACAGGGCTTTTTCTTATTATATAACAACTGCCCATAAAAGGAACTTTCCCAATTAGATTTTTTTTTCAAATCATGCAGTTTTCCCAAAAATTCAAAGTCACAGCAGCTATTTGGTTTCCCAATTTAGCAATTTCATCAATTAAATCTACAAAAATCAACAGACCTACGCCTCTTCCTGATTCAACCCTTTCCCAAACACCAATTTTGCGATTGTCCGAAATTGAAAGAGTTTGCAGACGATATTTTAAAATGTGATGAAATTGAAAAATATTCTTCAGGTAGAGCAGAAAACATTGTGGGAAAAGGAGAAATTGCTCGTTATGAGCAATTTCTCCTTTTCCCACAATGTTTTCCATAGTCATCTGCAACAAAGTGGTCAAATGTTGTCATTGTTTGGTAATGGGTTAAGGAAAAAAAGCCCTGCACTATAGAGTTGCAGAAATACCAACCACTATTTTGTTCTACATCGATCTGTGCCATGGTAATCGAGTTCTTTGTTAGAATCTCCATCTTTAATTCGTCCGGCATGAAGAACTGTGGCATGTTTGACTTCACCTTCATGTGGGCTACAAACGCAGGCGGTCCGTGATACATGGTGAAGTTAGGTAATGTCTGAAAAAACGTAAACACTTAGATTATAGTCAAAATTATCACATCTTTTGGACACACTTACCCAGGGCAGGGTTCTCATTGTCAATGCCAATGTCGCCATTTGTGATAACTTTTTAATTTTGGCGACTTTTCAAAATTGGTGAATTTCCTAATTTCATGACAACTGCTTTTTCTCCTTTCTTTAAATGGTATAATATGCGTAAAATAGGCGGATAAATGCTGACTCGCACTGTGTATCGAGTGTATGTCAAAAATCGATAAACGACCACTCTTCGCCTTCACCTTGTGTTTATAATGGTTATGTGTTTGTCTAGGTCTCGGCGAACTTACATACCCCTCAGGGGAGGATTAGCGGTTTTGAAATGATCTGAAAAACAATGAATGGTGTGCTTCATGCACATGTTGATGAGTTATGGTATAATCTATCAAGATTCAAAGCAGACCATGTTTTATGAAATTTTGCGAAAATGGTTGGGGATAACTTTTCAAAACCCAGAGGGAACTCTGCAGGGGTGGAGGAATCTTAATTTCAATTTACTTGTCTGTAAATGCCAAATCTTCTTCTGCATTTGTCGGTATAATGATTATATAGTAATTTTCGGTCAAAATCTACTTGTTTGTTAACCCGTTATGAAACACTAACAACATTTGATCAGTTTTATGCCGATCCCTCTGGAAACTATTGTGGGAAAAGGAGAAATTGCTCTAAACAAGCATTTTCTCCTTTTCCCACAATGTTTTCTTCCTGAATATATCAAATGTCTTCATAACATTGCTACATCATTATCTAAATCAATATGAGTTGCAATCGCTAATAACTAACAACTTATTCTCTTGTCATGAGCTCGTGATAAGAAGTGTATCCTCCTATTAATCTTCTTAATTGCTTCCTAAACAACTTTTATTGTGGATAAAATTAAAATCGTGGATATGATTCAAATCGTCTCCGCAGGAGGATTCTTGTGTGTATCCAGAAAATAGTCTTCATGCCAATTGCCTTTAACCCTTTACCAAACATTACATTTTCACTCCCAAATTGAAAGAGTTTGTAGAGGACATTTCAAAATGTGATGAAATTGATTTACAATCTTCTGAAAACATTGTGGGAAAAGGAGAAATGACTCGTGAAGAGCAATTTCTCCTTTTCTCACAATGTTTTCCAGAGTCGTCTACAACAAACTGGTCAAATGTCGACATTGTTTGGTTAAGGGTTAAAGGAAGTAACTTAGAGATTTGTGCTCTGGGAGTATTAGTTTTTAAAAAAATTATTATAACAATCATCTTTACTAAACCAAAGACCATTTTCAAATTATTTACTTCCAAGTTGCTTAAATCCTGTGACTTTGTTAAATAATGTAAAGTGAGTCCCTGTCAGCAATGATGGGACCTTGTCAGTGAGGAAAAGTACCAGTGATCACTTTTAAGACCACACTTTGAAAAGCAAATTTGTGACAAACTGATAAAGCAAAGCAATCCCAAGAAAAGGACTTGCCTTTTATGACGAGTCAAATCATTTTGTCATTAAGTGAAAAATATCAATTCTTTACCACAAAAAAGCTTATCACAATTAAAAACCTGTTACATACAATGCCTTCCCTCTGTGGGGTGAAATCTTCCGCATTATAGAAGTATGTTGTTCCTCCGACGTTTTCCAGTATTGTACTTCCTGGCGGTGGTTTATTCGATCGAATAGGACCACTCGGGGAGCCCGCACGTCGCATCATCAAAGGAGAATTGGCTGGCGACAATCTCGGGCTGTGGTTTGGACTTGCATTGGAAGTCAGCGACAATCCTGTAACATATATTGGTAAGTTAACACTTAGAAAGCTGGGTAATTTTCTAAAGCAAGATTTTTGTGTCATCTTGTTTCCAAAACCTGAAATATCTGCTTAATTTTGTAGAAGAAAGATCCAATGAGGGGGGGAAATTTTGCGCATAAAAGGGGAAGGGCAAATTTCTATGCTTAGCAAGTAACAGTACAAAATCAAGTTTTAACACTATGATTCACCAAACATAGAGAGAAAAACATCATTCCACCTTTTTGTTTTTCAATAACATGTTTTGTTGATACAACAATAATTTCATACCGAAAAACGTAATTAAGTTATGTTTGGATTAGAATTGAATAACACTTCCGAGAGGGGAATTTTTCAAATATTTTGGGGGAAAAATATATACTCTAGTTATGGGGGGATGGGGCCAAATAATGCCTTTTATTCCATCTAAAAAAAACTCTGGGTACCGTTTTACTAACAGTTTACTTAAAAGATTTGCGTAAGTCTAAAACAACAATTTCTCTTATTTCACTTATTGGCGAAGCAATATTGCAAAGTAACACATCATTGGAAGCGTCTCTCCTAGACACTTCCAATGACATGTCGTATTGCAATATTGTACTTTCGTTGATGATACTATCCATGTGTATCAGTTATGACTTACGCAAATATTTTTCTTAAAGTTCCCGGACGTCATACAATAGAAATATATATGTAAAATATGGATTTGGCGTATGGTATTCAGCTATGCTCTGAACAATCTTTCATCAAAATAAAGTAACCAAACTCGCTCTATAAATGTAGATAACGACAGAAAAACCCATCGGTATCACTAACCGGGTGTTACACGTATGGTAATTAGTTACCTGTATACCTTGTTGTTCTTTATGTGTAAGTTCTACATTGCCAACCGTATGTTATTCTGGCTAGTTCGATGTAAACACTTCAGTGCAAAAACGTGGATGTTTGCTTTCAGCGTGTATTCTGAGTATCACGGGCCAGGTGTCAATAGTTTGACACATATGCGAGCTTTATCTAGGTCATGTAGCCTTGCAAAAAATAAAAAATACGCCCAAAGTTCGTTAGTATTTAATTGTTTTCTCTGCTGAAATATTAAATAAATGTGTATTCCTTTACTTTCAAAAGTTTAGAAAAAAACATATTTTGACGTCCGGGGACTTTAAGTTGTTTAGTACAACGGTACCCTGATCTCTAAGAAGAGACTCCCAGCACCCCTGAGAAAAGACTTACCGCCAAGATGTGTGTTGCCAGCAGCTGTTGTTGAGTTGGGAATATTACCCACCCCTGACATGTTATTGTAGTTGGAGAAGTTTGGTGAACTGGAGCTGTGTGATAACTTTGGTATGAACTCCGACACAAATGGGTTGGTCCCCTGGAAAAGAAAAGTCAAGTGACATGAAAATAACAATGGGGGAATAATGCCGTCAAATTTGTGGAAAAAAGGCCGCCAAACCCTCACTACGGGTTTTTAAAGATGTACAGCTTCTGTATTACTTACTTGTTTTTCATCCGAAAGTGCCTATCATAGGGCTAGTCGGAAGCGGTTTGAGCGAATGTCAACAGTTTTCTTTTGGATGGCCTAAAAACCGGGATCATTCATGGAGTGTTTTGCGAGTTATGGGTCAGGAATTCGCGAAACATTCCATGAACATCTCATTTATTAGGCCATCCAGAGGAAAACTGTCAATACTCACTGAAACTGCTTCCAAATGGCCACATGATAGATGTTATTCGATGAAAAACAAATAAGTTGTAAGGAAGATAACGAAGATGTACCTGTCTAATGAATCATCAATTTTAAATGATCAAATAAGAGATAGGAAACAAGAGTCCAAATAAGAAGAGTCTTGCCTATTTTACTTTCTTCTTTCCCTAAATCATATTGTGTTGGTAACAAAATAGAAAAGTTAAATACATATCGAAATCTTACATGCAAACGATGCCAAACACCACTCTTATCAAGATATCTTAGAACCTCAAAGTGGTAAGCTTTTGCTTTGATTGAGAATATACATTGGTCTGTTGACTTTTGGGAAAAGTATTGCAGAATTTGGAAGGAAAAAAATGGCAGATTGAATTCATTTTTTGTTAACCCTTTCCCAAACAATAATGACATTTGACGACTGTTGCAGACGACTTTAGAAAACATTGTGGGAAAAGGAGAAATTGCTCATGTTGCACAATGTTTTCTGCCCTATCAGAAGATTATTTTCCAACTTCATCACATTTTGAAATTTCGTCTGCAAACTCTTTCAATTTGGGACAGTGTAAAATTTGTTGTTTGGGAAAGAGTTAAATAAAATTTCAGTTGGAAAGGTCCAATCTTTAAACCCATTGGTAGCATTTTACCAGACATCTTATGCCAAGAACTTGCGTAAGCTCAAAACATGATTCCATCTCATTTCAAAACAGAGACAGTCAATATCACAAAGTAACATGTCATTGGAAATGTCACTCTGAGATGACTGCAATAATATGTCATATTACAAAATTGTATTTTTGTTTCCGATAATAACAATGCTTATCTGTTTTCAGTTTTAAAGTAAATATTAAAATAAATAAGCCATTTTGTAAATGGCAACACTGTTCTATTTGATGGGGTGATCAATTTTTTATGTTATAAAACAATTTGCAAATGGCGGGCACCCATGAGTCAGCAGGTATTCATGCATTTTTTCAGCAGATTACTTTTGTTTTCCACTACTTTATATACGCCATGTTCCGACAATCAATTTTCCGTAACAGCCTGTGCAGGTTGTTTCCATTTTGGCCGTGCCGTTCGCTCCAAGACCCTGCAGAGAATTTCGAGTTGAGGAATGCTCTTTGACCCGAATAAACAGTCCAACCTGTTCTATAGGTAAAGAGAAAATCTCTGCCATACCTTTGCATTCTGGGGTACAGAGAGATTCAGAGCAGAGAAGTCACTGGCGATACTCGAGTCAAAGTTCCCACTGTTGATGAACTGCTGCATCTGACCATTCCTCATGGAGGAAATGGGACCGTTCTGTGGTGGAATATGGGGTGGGACCTGTAGTCATTAAACAAAAAAGTCTCAATCTCATCTTGTCAGTGTTCAAAACCATTTTAACCCTTTACCAAAACGCCAAATTTTTGACTGTCCCAAATTGAAAGAGTTTGCAGACAACGGACTGCTTACTCGATTGACCTCAAGTTCATAGGGACTGCTTCTTCTATAAACCTAAAGTTCAGTATTAATCTTAGTGAAAGCAGTTGAGTATCCAAAAAATTAAATATTAAATAATGATTTGACTAGGTAATTGGCTGGTAATGACAACCCTGCAAAAAGGGGCTGGTACAGGTACCCTAGTAGGGGCCGGGTCCAGGTTACCCGATGTTACTTCAACCTGAGTTAAAAATCCACATGAAATGTGTGAATATGCACTGGTTGACGAGTGAATCAGATGTTTCTAAATCCAAATCTAGCAATAAACTATACCCAGACAATTTCTCAACATGTGCACAAATATGTCACACATACTCTACTCTATACTGCTCATCAGCTATAAAAACTTTCAACATTTTTTTGTTCCGATCATCACAGTAAGTTTGAACGGCAATCTAGGAGAGGGAAAATTAATGGATCCAAGGGAGAATAATATCGGGTCGGTTACCGGCAGGTACCTGGGTAATATATTGCTACCCGTCCCTGCTCTACCTGCACAAGTTACGTAGTGTGTAGACACCTACCTGTTGCGAGAGTGGTGTACTTTGCGATATGGGTGCCTTCATGGGGGTGACAGATGAGTTGCTGAACGGACTAGATATCATGCTGGCCTGCGACATGGGACTACTGGCCTGCGTTATACTGCCATTGCCCGCCCCCATCCCCATACTCCCATTGCGGGGCTGTCTAGATATTGGTCCCGTTTGCCTCTGTAATAAAATCTAAAATTGTTAATCCTAAATCAATGTTACCTTAATTTGCCACATCTGCAGTAAAAATACTTAAACAACCATTGTGATAAAATGATAATTGCTCCTAACGAGCAATTAACCCTTTTGTTAACAATGAATGATACCCAATAGAATACAGTGAAGCCTCGTTTATCCGGACCCCGATTATCCGGATGTCTCGCAATCCGAACGAAATTGTAAGGGAACGGAACTATTTGACCAGTTTGTTGCAGACGTCTTTTGAAAACATGGGAAAAGGAGAAATTGCTTGTGACGAGCAATTTCTATTTCTCCTTTTCCCACAATATTTTCTGCCATATCAGAAGATTATTTTTGAATTTCATCACGTTTTGATATGTCGTCTGCAAACTCTTTCAATTTGGGACAGTTGAACATTTGGCGTTTGCTAAAGGGTTATAGTATACACGTGCATACAAACCGTTTATGTCTTAATGTGTATAAGAACATGCTCTGCTTCATTAGTCCGGATTATTCCATAATCCGGACATTTTGTTGGGAACGTCCGTGTTCGAATTAACGAGACATCACTGTAAATAAAATATCTTTTGTGTCTGCTTTTTTCTATTGTCTGATGTTCCTGTCAGTTTGCACCAACCATGAATTCCAATATTTGGGAAGAAGGTGGTTTTTCCTTCAATTCCAATATGGAAAAGTACTGCTAAAGACGGCTCTAATGTCATGTAAACATAAATACATCAGAATGGTTTATTCTAATAATAGGTACCTTTTGTTTTATTACAAGTCTAAAACTTACAAACCTTTATATTATCTAAAAAACTCCCTTTACCTACCTACTTCCACTCAATAATGGACTCTTCCATTTCTTTATGATAGGTAAACGACAGTAATTGTTTTTTTCACAATGTCAGATGTTTTCATTTTGTAACAATTAAATGAAGGATCCAGAGCAAGACTATCATAAGTCCTGTGAAGTATTTACTATAATATTGCACTGAACCCTTAAAATGTATTTATACCGTCATGGATTGTCTCGGGTAGAAGTTTTTTAAGACTTGTCTAAATTGAACCATAAACAAAAGACAACATTAGCATCACTTTATTTAAAGTATTGGGTGCAAACTAGTAGTGACGACTGAGAAATTACTCATAATTAAATATGTTGCTACGTTGTTACCATACTTTATGAAGCAGTAGGTAAATATGTTCCTGGGTATTATCATATGGGATAAAATGCCACTGATTCATTTATTGAAAACAATAGCAGGCGATACTTATCATGCATGAACAAATCATTTTATTACATTGGCATGTAAAAAATTGTGACAAAAGAGATTATTAATTTTAAATGATTTATTCTTTTATCACACTCCAGTTTTAACGGATGTGACCTACTAGAAAAAGGCTAATAAGTGTTTTTTATGTGCGGTATTGTCGGTATTAGTTGAAATTAGCACACAAGACAGTACAAATGATTAATAACAAAGTAGGGATTAAGATGCAATCAAGAGGTAAGCTCAGTGACTATGCCCTTATCATTACCAACTGTCAGGGACTTTCTTCCCCCCCCCCCACCATCTTATTTAGTAAATGACTCACAATTCCTGGATATGACGCCTAAAGGTGAATATTTTCCATTCATAATTCTATAAGGGATTAAAAGTCCCCTAATTGATCTAAATGAACGGGGTCAAGCCAAAACCCCGAATGGTCGAAGTTGGTTGTTATGAAATAAGGGGTTAACCCATTACCAAACAATAAAGACATTTGACCACTTTGTTGCAGCCGACTCTGGAAAACATTGTGGGAAAAGGAGAAATTGCTTGAAACAAGCAATGTTTTCCTTTTCCCACAATGTTTTCTGCCCTATTAGGAGATTATTTTCAAATTTCATCACATTTTGGAATGTCGTCTGCAAACTCTTTCAATTTGGGACAGTCAAACATTTGGCGTCTGGTAAAGGGTTAAAGGGTGTTACCGGAAAAGGCTGGAAGTCCTGCATGTTTGCTTCTCCCCCAGTAGAAAATGTTGCACTAAAGAACTGGTCTCCATTAGCTCCAACTGAATCTTGTTGAACTGGCATCACTGAAGAAGAAAAAAAACATTTTTCCATCCATTCATTTAACCCATTACCAAACAATAACAACATTTGACTGGTTTGTTGCACACAACACTTAAAAAACATTGTGGGAAAAAGAGTCATTGCTCGTAACAAGCTTTTACCACAATGTTTTACTTGATCAGAAGATTACTTTTCAATTTCATCACATTTTGAAATGTCGTCTGCAAGCTCTTTCAATTTGGGCAGTTGAAAATTTGGCATTTGGTAAAGGGTTAAGCTACATAGAACATTTTAGTTTACAAATAAAACAGACTCTGAATTAAAAAACGAAAAAGCAGTTAAATTGATAAATTCCAGTAATGTTGTATTAAAACCAATTCCTCCTTACAGGCTTTTCCTTGACCCCAACTTACATAGTAAATGACCCCTAATTCCTGGATGTGACCCCTAAAGATCATTATTTTGAATATTTTCCAATCATAATTCCATATATAAGGGGTCAAAAGTCCCCAAAATTACCATGGATCAAGGGGTGAAAGGAAACCCTGTCCATAATCGAGGTTGGCGTTAGATGCAATAACATAAGTGCACCAGTTTGAAATCATTATGAAATTATATGTAATAGGGGACTTGTTGTACATAGATTTTGAATTAGTTTGAATAAGTATTAAACTAAAGGAGACATGCAAACGTTTCCACATATGATGGTCGAAATAATAGGCTTTTTTGTGAAGATAACACAGCAGTTTGGACGTTTTAGCAATTAATGCAATTGCAGTCTCTTGGAACTCGAAATTTACTTATTTTTGGCAGTGGTCCATTCAATTTTGTTATGATTTTCAAATAGTAATTGTTTCTGAGGCCAACACATAAACGCCTGCAATCTTATATAAAACAGTTCCCTAAAGGGGACTTTATGTCTGATTTAAATTAAAAGCAACTTAACGACACTCAAAAGAAGAAAAACAAACTCAACAACATTTGGTAGAAACAATTGCGTTCCAAGAATTACTTATCAGACCTAAAAAAATAAATAGCTTGTTTAGGCTAACATCTTCAAAATCAGAAGGTAGGGTAAGTAGAAACTTTTTTTTTTTGAGCTTCACTTTTATACATGTGCATATTTCTTTTTTTTAAAGAAAATAGTTAAACAGTACATAGAGCTGTCTTCTGACACAGACCAGCATCCACCAAAATGCAATTTCAGAAGTTGTCGAATTTAAGCGTATGTTTGTCAGATGTTCTTAGTCTATTCAACTCGTAAACTGGCCTGGTAGAAATGCTCGAGAAGTTTCAAATGGATAAAAAATGAATGTGAAAAATATGGCGCCAATTGATTTTTTTTCCAATGGTCAAATAAAATCTTTAGGGTAGGCAGGTTTGGCTCGGTAGGGTCAGTTACCCTAAACAAACACCTTTTTTTTTAGGCCTCAGGATAATCATTTCCTGTTAGTGTTAAAAAACTCGCAAAGTGATCATTCACATAAAATACAGTTGAATTTGTTTTAAATACCAAAGACCAAGATATTAGGGTCTTTGTTAATATAATGATAATCACTGGTAAAAGAAGATGCTAAATGTAAATGGGTAAAACAACACCGCACATATAGAGGTTTCACTAAGAGCTGGGATTTCCCCAATTATTTTGACCGGAAACTCAGACTACTTTATGATAAGGTCCCCATAGTCAAACTAATTTTGATGCAATTGGAAAAATTGAGAAATATTTGCATCTGGCAAAATCTCCCCTCACGTCAAACTTTCAAACTATTCATTTAATGGTGGTCACTTTCAAAGAAATTTTTGTCTCAACGTTTGAATACAGATATTTCCATTATTACAGTAAAATATAAAATGATCATTACTCACAGTTATAAACTAATCTCGTTTTTATCTATCTATACAAAAAGCATGTCGGTATTCCACATATTAACTTCGTAAGAATGGTTCAATCGACACTAGGTGACGATTTTCTCCTCTCAATAAACTTTCTTTGCACATGGGCACTTGAATGTGGAAAACCTTATCAAGCCGTTTTTAATGGTTTAAAATTTTAAAATTTGCAATGTTTGAAGACCCATCTTGCCATTGTTTTTGAAAATTATCAAATTATTTCAATCACAGTTGTGAATTAATCCTTTTTTAGTCAATCCATGCACTTAACATATCTGCATTCCGCATTTTAACTTTGTAAGAACAGATTGCCCAATCAGAAAATAAAAAGCTATCTTAACATCAAATTTTTGACGAAGTGCATGTATTGATTAAAAAAAGGATTAATTCACAACTGTAAATAAAACAACTTGTTAATTAATTCACTATACCAATGGAAATAATGGACTTCGAACAGTGTGACAAAAACTTAATCACACCATCCACCAATAAATGAATGGTTCGAAAGTTTGATGTGACGGGAGATTTTGCCTGATGCAAACATTTCTCAATATTTTCGGATGGTGTCAAATAAGTTTTGACTAAGGGATACCACAAATCTGAATGTTACTTCCATACTTTAAGGATCATGAAAACTAACATACTCAAATGGTAAAACATGCTATTACATCCAACAAACAATGGGATACAGAATGATTGACCAGCAAACGACCATGACCCAAATACTGAAATAAACACAAAAATCGAAATCCCCTTCAGTTATCAGAAGATGAAGTGGCATCGGCACCACATACCTACCAAAGCTTTCCTGACCATTGCTCATTCCATTCTGTTGAACTGGTCCATTGCCATATGTGCTTGGAATGTTTTGCTGATGTTGTTGAAAAGCGAGAGGGTTTTGATGAAGAAACTGACAGTCTTCCCCGTATGTACATGAGCCAGTGCTCATGAAATATCTGCAGAGTGCGGGCTTTTTTCCAACAGGCACACCACTTGTCATGATAAGTATGTTCAGCACTATTCACCTCATTGATGCGAATGTGTCCGTCACGATCAAGATTGTGAGGTTTTCTCGGATCTTTTTTATTTTATTATTTTGAAAGGATCCACTGAATTTAGCGTTTTGTACGCATGCGCCCTGCAGAATTATGGGAATAAAACACATCGCTTATATCATTTATTTACGGTGTAAGAGTTCTTTCCCTTTAACTATTTTATTCAAAAGATAGGACCCTGTCGATAGGGTGACCGAGTTAAGTTCGCATGGAGAGGTCGATAGCGTGACCAAGTTAAGTACGCATGGAGATTCTACCAGAGACATAGATAACATGTCATCTAGATGTCTCTGATTCTACATAAAAATGCTTGGGCAAAGCCGGGCTTAAAAAGTAGGCCTACTCACGTGCATAAAACATTCATAAAAAAAAAATCAGAACAAGGCTAAATCAGAGACATAGAAATAACAGAGATTGGCAACTCCGGAATTATCGCCAAACTCTGGCGTGCCGCGAGGTTCTGCGAGATAAGGAAAGTGCGTACCTGTTTATCCGTTGCCACGGGAGATGTCAAGCGAAATTGATACTTCTTTATTACAGTAAAATAGCTATGTTTTGGTTATCTGATTGGTTATCTGAAACAACTTCTGGACATTTTGTTTTATTCTCATTTTATTAAATTGATTTTATGTTAAAAACAAAACAAAAAGTTCCAGTAGGCCTTCTTTTTCAATGACAGGCTTGATTACCATGCAATTCAGAATTGTACTCATAACGACAATGTCTTTCAAGCAAAGGTTTGAATAATATTTAGTAATAAATCAAGTGACTCTATTTTGTTGCAGTTAATAACCAAAGCATGAACTTTCCACTAAGACATGATAGTTTTTGTCAATATTAAAAGATTGCTTTCTCACTTCATTTCATTTATTCTGTGTCGCAAAACTGTTTAAAGTGCTTATTTTGTCAAAAAAAAAACACATACATCATGACAATATTTCAAGCCAAATGTTTCAATTTAAGAATATTAAAAGTATTTTATGATGTTAAAATGCATGTGATGAGAATTTTTGTAAAGGTGGTTTTAGTAAACGAAAAAACACGTAAGAAAAAACTGACGTGCTAGGTTTTTCCATACACCTTTTACCGCAGATTCCTCTAATATTGATTGCAAATCAATTAGTACATAATTATTCTAAAACACGTAAGGGTCTGGTCTTACCATGAGGCTGACCGAAATGATTTTAGAAAAAAGAAATGTGAGCTTTTTGAATGTTAAGCTAAAGCAAATAGTGTGTCTTGCACCTTCGTTTTTATTATCATTTCTCAACGAGAAATTAAGTCAAAGCACAATACTTTTAAAACCAGACAGACGCTTTAAACAGAACAAATCCTCCCTATTTTGTTTTCGGGACCTTTAGGTCATTAAATTTGAATGAGGTGTCAGAGAGTGGACACAGGGTTAGCGCCACACGCTCCTTGTGTAATCGCCCTAGCATCAAAAGGTTTTATGACATCAAACTACATATTTTATGGGGTGGCAATTTACAATCATAGCCTGTATTGTCCACTACCGTGATTGACTCTATCACCCTTCGTTCTTCAAATGACACATTTCACTTGACATATTTGCAAGCGATCGGAATTAAGACGTATGATGAAAAAGGAAATATCGTGGTGTTTCTGATTAAGAAGATCTATCCATTCCTTTTGTCCATTAATTGAATGGATTTTCTTCTTCTTGTATAGGAATATCACTTTGAAAATACGGGAAACTATAGAACTTAGCATTTAATATGGGATCAATTCAAACTCATTCAGACGTTTTCAGTAATAACACGTTTGATTAAATCCAAGTCACACAATTTAAGTTTTAATTGATGCAAAAATGAAAGATTTTGATTGAAAATAAAATGCCTGAAATCATGATTATGCTTGTGTGGTAAAGTAAACCTGGTATAACTTCGTTATAAACTCGACAATCACCATAAGAAAAGCGGTTAACCATAAAACAAAAATAAAACTTCAGGAAAATGTTAAGTATGATATGATCCAGTGCATAGTTTTTTAGTTTTACTTGCTACAACTTTGTTATATATTGGTTGGAAATCAAGATGGCTGAACTCATTTAGGTAGTAAATGGGACATATTTAGTACGCAATAACTTCTAAATGACAAAGAATAACAGACTGAAAATTTGGAAATACACAAAATCATATTATCCCATTAAAATGGACATAAATTAGAAATGTTTGAATAAATCCTCTGTTAAAACATTTTACTTTGTACAAGTATGAAATATTTTCGTTGAAAATAAAATGGCCGAAATCACTATCATGCTTGTGTGGTTAAGTAAACCTGGTATAACTTCGTTATGGAAGCGAAGATTACTTTAAAAATGCGGGCAACCATAAAACAAAAATAAAACTTCAGGAAAATGTCAAGTATGATATGATCCAGTGCATAGGTTTTTAGTTTTACTGTGCACAACTTTGTTAATTTTTTGTTGGAAATCAAGATGGCTGATCTCATTAAGGTAGTAAATGGGATATATTTAGTACGCAATAACTTCTAAATGACAAAGAATATTAGACTGAAAATTTGGAAATCAACAAAATCATATTAACCCATTAAAATGGACATAAATTAGAAATGTTTGAATAAATCTCCATTAAAACATTTTACTTTGTACAAGTATGAAATATTTTGGTTGAAAATAAAATGGCCGAAATCATGATCATGCTTGTGTGGTTAAGTAAACCTGGCATAACTTCGTTATGGAAGCGAAGATTACTTTAAAAATGCGGGCAACCATAAAACAAAAATAACACTTCAGGAAAATGTCAAGCATGATATGATCCAATGCATAGTGTTTTAGTTTTACTGTGCACAACTTTGTTAATTTTTGCTTGTAAATCAAGATGGTTAAACTCATTAGGGTCGTAAAAGGGACATATTCAGTACGGAATTACTTCTAAATGACAAGGAATATCAAACTGAAAATTTGGAAATGTAGAAAAACAAACCCTTTCATTAAAATGGACTTGAATTGGAAATGTTTGAAAAATCCTCCTTTAGAACAGTTTGAATCTAAAACTACTCAATTATCACGTTCATCGCACCCAACCACGAAATTGCGAACAATTCAATCAAGTTTGTCGCAGTATGCCATGTTTATTTCTTTGATAATCGCTTGCTGATCGGTCTTGTTGGATGGAGAAACTTTCTAACAATAACAATATAGTAAATTCGGTAAGAAAATAATTTAATTATGACTTAAAACACGCTTAAATGTGTGTTGCCTATTTCGCGTTTAGTTGAAAATTGCGTCGATAGACAGATCTCGCAAGGTCTCGCTAAATAACGCGTCATGCGAGATGTCGCAGAAACCGGCTATAGGTAAAGAAGGAGTTGCCAATCTCTGTTATCTATGTCTCTGGCTAAATCAAAGATTTAAAAAAAAAAATGGAAATTCAAATAAACGACTTGTGGCCAGTGAGAGTGTCTAACATGCATTTTGCCCTGATATATGTTCACAGTTTATATTACTTAATTGTCTTTTATTATAATCAAAGCACTGAAAGTGATGAAGAACTAAGGGGCCTATAAAGCAAGGTGACATAGGCGTAGGAGCCGGGGGGGCCAGGGGGCCCCCCCCCAATATCCAGACTGGGGGGCCAGAGTATACTTTGGCCCCCCAATATTTACAATGGAAGATGAAGATTTTTGGAAAGAAAAAATGAAAGAAATGAAATTCAACAGCAGAATTAATATAAAAGTGTATTGTGTGCTTTATTTAATATCAATTCGCCTTTTGTTACGAACAATAACCAAAACATTTTGACGTCATCATCGCAAATACTCTGGCCCAGCCAGCCTGGATATGGGGGGGTGGGTCCCCCCTGGCCTCCGGCTCCTACGATATGTGTATGATCTCGTCACTGTGGTCTCTAGTAAAGCGTTAAGCCGGTGAGCCTGACGGATGATGGGGTTTACAAGTCCGGGAAACCCATAAAGGCAACGCAAGCCAGACGCGTAGCTATCCCTCGTCACATTGGTTTTAAACCCATTACCAAACAGTAACGACATTTGACAACTTTGTTGCAGACGACCTTGGAAAACACTGTGGAAAAATGAGAAATTGTTCGTAACGAGTAATTTCTCCTTTTCCCGCAATAATTTCTACTCTATCAGAAGCTTATTTTAGCGGCAAATTGCGGTGTTATGAAGAAAGGGGCCAAGTCGTCTTCTGCAGCACGACGTACTCAGCGGCAATCTTAACACATCAAGTTTATCCAATGAAAACGCCTCTGTTTCCGAATTCCGAATTTTCAACCAATCAGAATAAAGGTTTACATTCACTGCATCATAGTCTGTTGCTATGCTTCACAAGCGGTTCTTTAGCGACGGACTGAAAAGATAGTTTAAAGGGAATAAATGGCACGTAGTTTTGCACGAAATACGTGTCTTGTAGATAGTAGGTATCCAGAATAGATACAGGTGAATCGCTCTTACCCTTTTCCAAGCCCAAAACCTATAACAATTAAGTTTTTGCTGTACATAGCAGCTCAACTTAATAACATCAAGTCAACAAAGTGATATGCTCGAAGGGAAAGTGTTTTGTTCTAGAGATGGATATGCAATGAATTAATCCCCGCATCGCAATAGTTTGTCAACGCTATTTTATACACCTAAAAATATACTTAAAATGCTCAAATTATCGGAGCATCTTTTCAATTTATTGCATCAATTCGAAGACTTGCTGAATATTCTGCATACAATACAACACTTGTAAGGGTTGTTGTGTGATTGTTGAGTGAGTCGTTGTGTATAGAAAAATACAGGATATAAATGTGTTTAAGCACCTAATTATATACAATATGATGACATTAGTTAGGACATCTAGATATATGTCATTTTAATTGATATATTGGGACCAAAAAACAGATCATTTAGCACAGGGTTATTGCAAAATATTCTTTTATTTCTGCATGTTTGTGTAGCAAGTACAGTTTCTCCATTATAGAAACATTGTCATAACTATCATTACTGTATAAGATAACAACTATTTAATATTATTGCAGCAATTTGAAATGCACCAGATTTGTATCTTGATCTCCTTTTTGCTGATGGAAGTGAAACAACAACAGTAAGACCCCCCCATTAGCACTAGTCCCCTAAACTGTTAATTATAAAGAATGTGTGTAAGATAGGTATATACATCTATACATATATTACATATATTAATGCAAAGACTGTTTGTGTAATACAAGCTTTAAAGTATGCTTATCAGTATTCTCGTATTTCTGTTAATGGCACTGGGTATCTTGCATTCATGTACCTGTAACAAACTATGAAAATGCCTATTTATTACCTTTAAGAAATGAATAGATATTTTCCCTCATAAGTATTAAGGGTTAATGTTTATATATATTGCCTAGTTACACTTTTTTTAAACGTTGTGTCAATGCCATAATTATTAAAGATATAAGTTAATCAGGGTGATGATCAATGCCAAATAAAGCTTCAAATTGTGTTTTATCACGTTCAGGTACTGAACAACTTACTGCTTTAAGTGCTTTTATTAAACATGTTTGAAACAAAACAGATGTTTTTACATAGAATAGTATTTTCTTTTTATGTCCCTAGTCATATTGAAGAACAAACACAATTAATGATAAGGGTGTTGTTTGAAAAATTATTTTCTTTTCTTCTTCCATGAACCCCATTTTGTGGGCAGTCATTAGAAAAGTCCCTCCAGGACCAGTCTGGTTAGTACCAACAGTTTTATTTGCCTTGTATTTCATGAGACACTGCATAAAAAAGGAAGCTGGTCAAATTGAACATACAGCTAGCTTCTTCTGTCATCCACACTTACCATAGTTTAGCTACAACACCATTGTCAAATTGGGTATTTACTTTTAAATAGGAAATAATCAAATAGTAATTGAAATTTTGCTCTTCTTCAAATACACAGAAGGACTATTTATTACGCCGTTGCCCAGTGCAACTTTTATTAAATGCGGTCACCCCCTTGCTTAGATACGATGTCGTAACGTCTTGTGGCTGCTATCTGGTTGCCACCGACGTTACGATTCCACGCTCATCACTTGGTGGAGCAAAATCAATTTTAACAACCACATGATAGATAACCTTTTTATGATAACCCTAGCATAGTATTGTCTAAAATATCAAATCAAACAGCTTCATAGAAGCTAAAATTTCTTAATTAAGTTGTATTTCTTAATTGTTGGTGAAATTTCGTGAGAAACAATCCGTTAGTGGCCATTTTGATTATTTCGCAACTTCTCGCACTTTCTGCTTTAAAAATATGGTAATTACCCACTGAACATGAAGGGCTCATCCAATGAAAACACATGTTTTTCCCGCCTTTTTTACAACCTTACTACAACTTCCAAAGATGGAATACCCCTACATGTTTAGCTCCGCCCAATTTTACCCTATTTGGTTGTCAATTGTTGCAGGATAGTCCTGGATATCCAAATGAAAACCGGAAGTGATGGATTTGAGAAATGAAATGTATAAGGATTACAAAAAATGCTTCTTTTCTCTTAAAATAATGGAAAAATATTAACTTTTGGACTCTGAGGTATGAGATATTATGCATATGTTTAATCAGGTGAAGTTTTGTTGCATTTAGTTGCCCCATTTTTGAATTATCGTAGCGGTTGTGATACACAACCGGCCTGCTCCAAAGAGCTAAGAGGGCGGATTTACTACCGTGTCCCAAACAGGACACGGTAGGAACATTACTTCTACCCCTTGCTGTATCATCCAGCCTCTCACACTGACTCTAATTCTATACATCAAAGACTCTTTTTTCTTAATTTTGTAAATACAAGTCTGGCACAAGTAGTTTAAAGTAACTTTAAGAATGTGATCGGCAATGTTTTCATGATAGATATATATATCAAACATGGATGTCGTGATAAAGATTTTCAAGCGAATCGGTAGTAGACTGACGCCGCCATATTGGAAGTAGCCTGTGAAGCATAGCAACAGTAACTAGGCGCCGTCGAGTATTTGAAAATTCGCAGAATGGTCCATAATACGGTATTGTTTCCCGCAAATTTTACGTCACTTTACTTTCGTTTTTGAAAATAGATCTTAAATGTGAAATCTACAAAGTCCTTTAATTTGATTAATGACACAATTTTTTATGTTACTTCTTATCATTTCGCCATTTCTTTTAAGTTACCGATAAAAGAATGATTTAATAGGATGTCCAACACTTCCGTATATATACATTGAACTTCTTAATGTTGACCCTGTAGAAATGTGTTATATCCCGGGGGCGATTTACCCGAAAAATTGTTACCCTTCTGCTACACTTATATCCGAGTCGTATTTTCCAGCTCACGGAAATATCCGAGTAGTTCTGGTTGACCCAGCGGTTCATTAAACAGCAAAATAATACTGTGGGTGGCGTTCAATCATTTGATAAAACGTATTTTACAAATGGGTTGGCCTAAAATTAATGATTTTTTACCCGGCGTCCTCAGTGAATTATCGAGTAAAAATACATGAACACATACCAGGACAGAATTACGGAAAGGTGTTTCTTAATTACGTTTTTGATTAATTAGGGTCCGTGTGTCATGGTATCGTCGGTGTGTTTCTGTGTGTTTCTACTCATGACAGTATGGGCGGGATTTCGAGCAGACGACACATGTGTCTGCCCGAATAAGGACCATTGTAAACGTAAAAATACCTGGGCTACTGGAGAAAAGCAGGTAAGGTATAGTTTCGTCTGTTTTCTTCTCTTCCTTTTCACTTTTGTTCTTCTCTCTTTTGTTGATGCTGTATATATGGTAAACACGAGAGGAAAAGTTAACTCTGTTACTTGCTTGAACCCATGACCACCGCAACAGTAGAACGGTACTCAACCAGTCTGAGCTATGTGATGCCCCCACAAATCCCACAAAACTGCACTCCTACCCCTTTTTTTAGACCGTCGTCAGTCAATATAGCATTGGCCTTCGAGATCTGAAATCTTGACCAACCGTCTCCATACAAACAACATCTGACGCATATCTCAAAACACAACATCTACTTTTCTGTCTCCCTTCCCTTTCTCACCCTGTGAACAAGCTAAAGGGACCTATGTCACTTTTCTGTCTCCCTTCCCTTTCTCACCCTGTGAACAAGCTAAAAGGGACCTATGTCATATACCTCACAGGGGTATGAGGTCATAGTATCTGTATTAACACTATATATATATATATACAGTGTATATATAGTGTTAATACATAATATTTATTATTGCATTATAATAATATTGCATAAATACAGGTATTATGACCTATACCCCTGTGATATACCTGTATATATTGTTGATAAGGTATTAATGCAAGTTTTTCACCAAGGATTTGAGTAAAAGGCAAGTAGAACTGTTGAGGAGGTTAAGGTATGGGGGGCAGGGGGGTTGTGATGGGGGGTGGGGGCAGGGGGCCGAACAGAATTGAACCTCAACCTCATCATGTAACAATGATTTCTTTTTTGCCATTTGGCAAATTTGAGCCGGCCAGAAAAGTATTTGAGGCAGTCAAATCTACCTGCAGCAGCCTCTTATATTAACTCATTACCAAACAATAACAACATTTGATGTCTTTGCTGCGAATGACTCTGGAAAACATTGTGGGAAAAGGAGAAATTGCTCGGTATGAGCAATTTCCCCTTTTCCCACATTGTTTTCTGCCCGTACAGAAGATTTCCAATTTCATCACATTTTGAAATGTCGTCTGCGAACTCTTTCAATTTGGAACAGTCTGAAATTTGGCAATGCTCTTTCGTAAAGGGTTATGGGCAACCATGTATATGACATGTGTCCCTGTGGTCCGGCTTAGCCCAGTGTTAAGGTGATGGACTAGTAACTCAGGGATCCCGGGTTTGAGCCCCATTCAAGCTGCCGGCATTATGGGAGTGTCATTTAGAATGCCACTTTATGCCTAAGGTATTCCCAATAGTGATGGAACTTATTTCATGCTTATTTGTGGGTTAGTCGATGCATTTTACCTTGCCACCAACAGGGATTCAACCCAGGACCCTTGGTGTTAACCCTTATAGTACTGGAACCAAAATCATGCTTATGCAAACAGGTTAGATCCAGGCCAGGCGCCAAGTCAATTGGCAGCTGGCCTGTGATCTAGCTTGTTTGCTAATCTGAGTATCTTTCCTCAACAAAATTAAGCAGATATTTAGGGTTTCAGACAACATATTAATCTATTTGTAGAAAATAACCCTGCATTCTAAGTAGGGCTGGGACGGGTACTTGAGTACCCGGGTATGGGCCAGGTACAGACCACTACCCGGGTAGCAAATCACTACCGGGTAGGCGTTACCCGCCGGTACTTTGACCTGGGTTACAAATTCACATGAAATGTATGAATATGTTCTCATTCATGAGTGAATCAGGCGTTTTTAAATCCCAAACTTGCAATCAATTATCCCCAAAACAATGTCTCAACGTGTGTACAAATATGGAACACACACTCTTCTCTAAATTAAAGGCTGCTCGTCAGCTATCAGCTATCGAAACTATTAACATGTTTTGTTCCGATCATGCAGTTAGTCATAAGGGCCTAGAACCATTACTCACAATTCTGTGTGGTATAGGTGCTTACACAAGTGGTAATGTTGTCAATCGCGACCTCTCTGATTTTCAATATACATATTGATCTAGGCACTCAATATGGAGGTTTTCCAAAATTTGATTTGGATGGCTGCATGGGGAGCAGCATTTGAGAGTATCTAGTACTTGTGACAGATTTTTACTCATTATGGTTAGGGATGATTAAGTAACGTCTGATCCACTTGTCAATGAGTGACAATGATCTGATCATGTGTTAACATTAACAAACCCATTCATGTGCATCAATGCCCACATTCTATCAAACGTCGCACTACCAAGACCAACGTGAAGAGATTAGATAACCACAACTGGACATCATATCTCTAAAGTTTGAAAATACGATGGGTTCTTGGGTATATCAAATTTGAATCTTAGAGAGAATAATATCAGGTTCGGGTACTCGAGTACCCGCGGGTAACATCGCCTCAGGTACCCGGGTAGTAAATTGCTACCCGTCCCAGCTCTAATTCTAAGGGTGAATAACTGGTGAATAGCAGGAAAGTCGTTATATAACTATCAAACTGTTGACATGGCATTTAGCCCCAAACGATACTCCTTCTCCTCCTCCTTCTTCCTTCATTAATATGTTCTCATCTTTGAGCATTACAATACATGCTCCCCGGATAATCTTCTAGTACTAGGCTAGGAAACAGTGTCTTGTCAAAGGACTCTTATTGGTGAAATGATTGCCATGCAGTCTGGAATCCAACGTGGATTGTTCGATTTCGTGTTAACAACAGCAATCATTACTCAACATCGGACCCTCCTCTTCCTCCTCTTCTTCTCTTCTTGTTCAACGAGCTAAACATAGAATAAGAGGTGCTGTTTTTAGATACCATCAGCATGTGGGTCTTCGGAAACGTTTAACCCTAATAGTGCTGGAACTGACTTCATGCTTATGCAAATAGGTAAGATCACAGGTACAAGTAAATTGGCGGCTGACCTGTGATCTAACCTGTTTGCTACTCTGAGCCTCTTTTCTAATCAAAATTAAGCAGATATTTAAGGTTTTGGAAAGCAGACGACACAAAAATCTATTTTTAGAGAATTACCCAGCATTCTAAGGTTTAATTCCTCTTGTCACAACTGTTGGCAAGGGGCGCAAGAAGATATTCCTGCATTTATCTATGAACTTGCTTTCCCATAGGAGCATTGACAGACGCAAAGGCTCACTTCACATTATCTAACAAATTCAAAGGTTTTCAGCAAGTAAGTCCCTTTAAATACAGATCTTAGTTCTGAAAGGCATGTATGTAGTTAGATACAATGTTGTAACATCTTGTGGCTGATATCTGGTTTGTCCCAGACAGACACGGTAGTAGCATTACTTCTAGTATGTAGTTAGCTCAAATGGCAATCTGAGCACATCGGGTTTATCCAATAGAAAACACCTCTGAAATAATAGGGATGACGCCATATTGTTTCCCGCGAGAATGACGTCACTTTCTTTCGTTTCTAAAAATAGATCTTGACTGTAAAATCCAAAAAGTCGTTAAATTTGATAAGGGAAACAAGTATACATGTCACAACAACAAGTTCGCCATTTGGTATGAGTTACTGATCAAAAGTGATTAAAAAGGATGTCCAACACTTCCATACACATTGAACTACTTAACATGCACGCTTAGAAAAGGTGTTCATCGGCGGATGCCGATTTACCCGAAAAATTGTAACCCTACACTTATATCCGAGGTGTATTTCACAGCTCACGGAAATACCCGAAGAGTTCCGATTGGCTCAAATGGTGCAAGGTGTTAGCATACAGGGGTTTGATCTTCTAAAATGACTTCAATATATATTTACTCATACTTTATAAGAGTCTATTACATTAAATCATTGAATCGATGGTTCAGTGCAAGACTATAGAAAGTGCTTTATGTTTATGAAGCGCTTAAATTACCAGAGTCTTGCATTGGACCCTCGAAATGTCATTTTTCATGTATATAGATAGCACCAGTGGATTAAGGACATCCAAGGGAGATAATAATCTGTTACTGAAGAGGTACTTGCATAGAAGTCGGTTAAACTTTTAAATTCCGATGAAATTCACTGTATGCAATTTTTTTCAAAGAATAATTAAATCATCCATACACCTTTAAAAGGTTATTGACATTATTATATATTTCTCATGCATATTAATTTAAGCCCCAAGCTTCTTTTTTTCGAGTTTAAATTTATTTTAATCAATTATAAATGTTATTCAAATACGGTTACCATGGAAACTGTCATTTTACAGAAAACTAACTCTTAATCATGTACTTTTTTTGCATTTTGTATTTCAAAATTAAATTTTACTTCTCATACTGAAAAATAAAAAAATTCTATGAGAGGAATTTATAAATATTTTCATTTATTTGTAATATACGTATCAATTTTCATTGTTTTCTGTTGAATACAAAAAATTGAAAAACTGATTTGGATTACAAAAATTGATCAGATTGTAATAATTTGAAAAATAATTGAATTATAAAGTATTGAATATATGAATTTATGTTTTTGTGTTAATAGACCTTCCAGAAATTATATAATTACCTTTGAAGATGGTATGGTCATTATGACATTTTTGCCCCATTGAAACTGTCATTTTACGAAAAAACTTACTCGTCGATCTTCATTTTTCTTTTCATCTTTGAATTCACAATAGAATTCTATATAACATATAAATAATTTAGAAAATTCTATGAAAGGATTATTTTCTTATAAAACTGTAGAACATGTCCTTAAGCTAACAGATCCTAATGCCCAGGGTTGAAAAACTTTTTTCAAAACTATATGTATACATAACAGTGTCAAATCTGTGCAGAAGTGAAACACGACTCCAGTATGAGTAATTTGAGGCTTTTCAAGGAGAAGTTTCAAATGGGGATATTTTTATATATCTTGTTATTCACTGTGAATTGAAAATGAATACACTGAGAAATCCCTGTTTTTCCCTGATAGGAATATATTAAAAAGATTATATATAGGGACGATGGTTGATAGAACTTTCATAATCTGATATGTTGTGCCTGCCAACTTACTTACTTAATCCTGAATTTATTTGTCATCTGCTGCGGGAGTCCCAGTCACTGGGGTGGGCAGCAGGCGGCTAGATTTTCTAATACCCAATCTCCAACTTGTCCATTGGGCTGACACTGACGAGGTTGAATTGGTTCCTATCCTGCGCAATGCAGTCCGACCAGGTCTTTCTGGGTCTGCCTCTACCCTTTGCACCAGGAATGGCAATGTCAAGAGTTTTATTAATGGAGGTAGTAGAGCGCTGCATGTGTCCAAACCATCATAGGCGTCTGCAATGTAAGGCAGTTGTTACTTCCGATATCCCCAATTTGGCATAAAGAGTGTCTAAACTGCCAAACAAATAATAACCAACAGAGCTAAAGGAACTCTCAAAAACTTGATCTCATCCGTCCAATGAAAAACAGATATGATTTATATTTTTTTTTTTACGGGTTTTACATCACATCAACATTATCTCAGTTATGTAGCGGTGCCCGACTCTTAATGATGGAGGAAGACCCCATACTCAACTGCACACAAGGGCTGGTCAAGGCGGGTAGAACCATCGGCATTCCGTAAGTCAGTCGGGAGACTGCCTCTCATGAAAATCCGTATCCCTCTCAGGATTTGAACCCACGTGGAGAGGGGCCATGTGATTTCAAGTTCTGTACTCTAACCACTAGGCCACCGAGGCCCCTTATGATTTATAGTGTCATACCTACACAAACATAACCTCTATAACGATGCATTGGTGAATAAGTTGCACAATCATTCTACAAAGGGTACCAAGGAAAACAGTGAACTACAATGACATAACAACACCTTTTGGCTTTTGAATAGTACTTGTTTGGCAAATAGAGAAATTGCTTTTGTTGATTTCTCCCTTTGTATCAATGCTTTCCTTAATCTCCTTTTTTTTTCAGGTTGATAAAAACAAACAAAAAAGAAAACAAGCATAATATTATGTACAATAAAGGCTTAAACCATTTACATATGTAACATTTATGGAACATTTATGCCAATTTGAGATCCTAATGCATTGTTGTAAAGAACATGCAGATGTATATAAATACAGCACATCCAAATTAGTGAACAACAGCATTTTTCACTGATCAGATGTGATTGTGTCTTTGGGAGTTCTCTTTGCTCTGATTTGTAACACAATTAGATACAGGTGATAAAGTTAAGTTCAAAACATTTCGGAAAATGTTTAAAATGTTAATTTTGCTTTTTTTCAGGTTGTCATAACAACAGAACTTGCATCAAATTATACAGACTGGTCATGGAACTCGCTAACTATGGTACTGCTTCTTAATAAAAGTTTAGAGAACCAGTCTGATTTGATGTGTTACACTCATTCACAAGGAAAGCAGTATGGCTTCTTTTGTAAGTATCTGGTTACAACCTTTTTTTTCTCTCTAGTTTAGTCTCAATAATGATCCGTGAACCAAGCTTTTTTCATCATTTGGACATTTTTCGTGCTTCAGTCAAAATAGCAATAGCCTTCGAGACCAGTTATCTGGACTACTCTCAAGTGCAGCTGGGCTTCATAGATTTAGCCTGTCTTGCTCTGGTTTCAACCCCCTTAGCTTCTAATTTGGTGTATGTGCAGAAGGAGTATAAGTTAGGATAAATTACTTTGGCTAATAAATAACCCCAAACAATTCTTTAGTTCATGAAACAATTCAATGACCATCAAACTTATAGAAAAGTAAGGATCTGTATACTTTTATGAGTCAAGGTCAGTGCTCCCGGTTAGCCAGATACTTTCCCCTACATTCAACTCCCTGATATAAAATGAGCCACAAGGACAAGATAACAAAGAGAAAAAAAATATTATAGACTGTTTCACAATATGATGAACATCCAGAAAAAGTGGGAACATGTTTTGAAATAATTTAACAAAATTAATATTGGTTTTTCTGCCAATACTTTGATCAGCTATTTACAGATTTAGGTGAAATATGCTTGCTTTGATCACAGTAGGTTAAAATTGTAGTTTAGATACGTTTTTCCTGTTTTTAACCCATTGTTCTTGCGTTAGATGATAAAAACGAGCGAATAGAGTAAATTTGACTTTTCTTGATTCCGTAACACCGAACTCCGGGTCAAGAATTCCGATTTTGCTAAGGGGTCGGATTGAGAAGAAGGGTTGAAACCAAAGGAATCAAGGATATTTGGTAAAAGATATAAACATTACATGTCAATAACATAGTAATAGAAATATTATAATGTGTAAACGGAATAATTTTGATAAATAGTGAAAGCAGAGCAAATACCAAGGATAACACAAGAAAGGAAAAGGTGAAGGTCCTTCAAAATGATGGCGGTAATTGTGAAGTCATGTTTTATACTTAAATTGTATAATAAATATATTAAAATTTGAATAAGCACCAACCCAATGAACTATTGCACCGTGATAATAAAAATAAAAACACTCATGGCTGTCAAGAATAAAATAAAATACAGCCCTTTTAGGTAATTACAAATAAAATCATCACTGTAAAATTTACCACAAAAATGAATTCAGTAATTTAGTGCTAAAAAACGAATCTTGCAATCAAGTTACAAATGCTTTTCATTAGCTTAGTCTGTTGGGTGTCCGGCTTAGAATACAGGGGTCCTGCGTTTAAGACCATTTGCAGCCTATAGCTACATAGGCGTAGGAGCGTTTTCAACATTGGGGGGGCCAACTTCAGATGAGGACCGGTCTAAGAATAAATGTTCCTAAGCTTTCTCATGACTAATCATGCGTCTACAAATTCAATATCATTGAATGACTGAAAAGAAAGCGTATGAAAATGTGCATCATAGTTAAGACAAAATAACCAAAAGAAAAAGAAATTAGGATAGGCCAAGTCTCGATCTCTCGCAGAGAGCTTATTGTACTGATACTAACTAAAAGTGACAGCCACCATGCTGTCACAGCCACGACTTCGTCCACTATTTAGAAGAAAAAATAACTTTATATTTAAATACAATATAGAGTCTGACTGCTTAGAGTACGTTTTGCACCACTGTTTTCGTTAGTCGAAACTACTTTCCGTGATACGAGATTTCATTGGATAAACCCTATGTATTCAGATTGCCATTTGCGATGATGACGTCAAAATGCTTTGGTTATTGTTCATAACAAAAGGCGAATTGGTATTAAATAAAGCACAAAATACACTTTTATATTCATTTTGCTGTTAAATTCCATATCTTTCATTTTTTCTTTCAAAAAATCTTCATCTTCCATTGTGAATATTGGGGGGGGGGCAAAGTATACTCTGGCCCCCCAGTCTGGATATTGGGGGGGCCAGGCCCCCCTGCCCCCCCCGGCTCCTACGCCTATGAGCTATTAAATATGATGACTTTATCTCTCACTACTTATCATTTGTGGAAAATTCATCAGAAACTTGAATAAGATATTGTGAAGTCCTGGTGAGAAAATATAACAAGAATAGACAGATGCACTCACTGCCAGGTTTGAATTATGTCGAAAGCAGTTAAAAATTCCACCTCAGACAATCAGGTTCTTTGTGAATCCTTTATCCTTAGAGAATCAATCAATGTACCTTAACACAAATTCTGCTTTTGTATGATTGATAGATAACCCTTGTAGTGCTGAAACCAAATTTATGCTCATGCAAACAGGTTAGATCCAGGCCAGCCGCCAGTGGTCTAACCTGTTTGCTACTTTAAGTATTTATCCTCATCAAAATAAAACAGATCCTTAATGTTTTTGAATGGCAGACGACAAAAAAATATATTTTAAGAAAATAGCCTAGCGTTCTAAGGGATAAGAGTTGAACATGTCTTATTTGGATACTGGCAGTTTCGAAACATGCATTGGTGTTGCGATAAAACTAAATGAGTTTCTTGGAAATGTAGTAAGGGTATCAATTAACAAGGTAGATATAACTGTGTAAGCAGGCCGGATAGCTCAATTGGTAGAGCATTAGCATGGTTTGCGGAGGTCATGGGTTCGAGTCTGACTGCATGTTTTTCTCACCTTAAATTAGCGCCCACTATGAATGATCCACTATAGGTATAGTGGTAGATTCTCGGGATACATTCCCCAAACTAGTGGTGTTCCAAAGAAATTCAAGACAAATTTCAATTGTGTGGGGGAGTATGTATAAGGGGTCTCAATTTGCAAGTAGAGTTGAATTTCTAAACAGGCCTGATAGCTCAGTCGGTAGAGGATTTGCACAGTTTACGGGGGTCTTGGGTTCGAGTCCCTATCTGGCTGCATGTTTTTTCTCACCTTGTCTACAAAAACTCCCTTAAATCCTTAATTATTGAAGGATATTCTACATCTGTTTACAGTTGTAGATATAAGGATATTTTTCTATTTTGTTTTCAGTGGATGTTCCTTCTACATATAATACGAGTGAATTGAGTTCCTTTATTAATGAAACCGTTCAGGTGAGTTTAGGAACTTAAATCATACTTATTTTTAAGTTGTTAAAGGTGCTTGTTCACAGAAGGAAAAACCAGAAAGTCATAGTTATTGATAGATATACAAATTAAAAGTAGCTATCGTAAGCATAATCAATTCAGGAAGTACTAATTTATCTAAGTATGTACAGTTTATATGCATTAGATTTCAAAAGCGATTGGAAAAAAATACATGTTAATTCACTGTATACACACTGTAAAGAATTAAAAAAGATGTAATTTTGCTCCCCATGACTATTCCTGAGTGCATATCATATAACAGTACAGCAGCTGCTGTTGTGTGGTTTTAAAGAAATTAATTTTCAGCAATCTACTCACATCTGTGAACAAGCACCTTTGATATACAAGGGTTGATATGGGGCAGATTAGTACCCTCTACTTGAAGTATTTTGAAACAATATGACAAATCCTTTGTTGTGGGTACTCATTAAACTGTCTCATTGAGACGATTCTGATAATTAACCACAATATTCCCTCAGAAGAGGATTAGTTGGTGGCCTGAACAAATAAACAGGATAGTTAGTGAGTGAATACAGTGAACCCTCGTTTATCCGAACATGTCCGTTCTCAACAAAATGTCCGGTTTACCGAATAATCCGGACTAATGAAGCAGAGCATGTTCTTATTCACATTAAGACATAAACGGTCTGTATGAGCGGTATATACTTATAACCCTTTAGCAAACGCCAAATTGTCGACCGTCCCAAATTGAAAGAGTTTGCAGAAGACATATCAAAACGTGATGAACTTCAAAGATAATCTTCTGATATGGCAGAAAACATTGTGGGAAAAGGAGAAATTGCTTGTCACGAGCAATTTCTCCTTTACCCACAATGTTTTCAAAAGTCGTCTGCAACAAACTGGTCCAATAATTCCGTTCCCTTACAATTTCGTTCGGATTGCGAGACATCCGGATAATCGGGGTCCGGATAAACGAGGGTTCACTGTATAGGGTTAAGAGAAGTGAGCCTTGGGAATGTGTATCTTATAAATGTAAAAAATCTCTTTTATAAACACGTTATTATAAGGTATTGTGTAAACGTCTCGAATGTAAATGTGTTTTGTGTTTACATATATTCTGTCAACATGCGATGTACAAACATCTAATGAATAAAACATTTGTTCTGAAAATTCTTATCTGGAAACATATATTGTGTAATAAAACAAACCAAAAAAAACAACATCCAATATATAATGATCTTATATAACATTATATTGTGTAAATATCAATGTAAGAGATAATTCTTTATTTTCAAAAAACATGTATTACCATATCTATTGTGAACAAAGCAGAAGTTTTTATCATGACTGGAACTCTTCAGATCATCATCATAATTTGAACATGTATTGTGTAAACATCTTTTTTAATTAATTTAAAGATAAAACATCCCATGTATAAACATCTTATGTATAAAACATTCTATTGTGTTTATGTATGTGTAAGTATGATACAGGGTCCTGCGTGGACCAGTGGTTCAGTTGACAAACTAAGCACTCGGGAGAACCCGGGTTCGAGCCCAGCCAACACCTTTGGTTTTGGAGGAGTGACCTTTCGGAGCTACTGCTGAGCCCTAGCCTAGTACTAGTTGATCCAGAAAAGACATTAACTTAAATAAGTGAAAAACTGTTGATATGGTGTTAACACAAAACAGTGATACACTTCATAGTTATTATTAATCCCTTTATTTAATAAAAATATAACCCTATATTGTGTGTACATCTTTTTATAACCATCTAACACATACACATCTAATGTATAAACATCTAATGTAATATACCATCTAATACATACACATCTAATATATGAACAGCTTATGTATAATCATCTAACACATGAACATCTTTTGTATGAACTTCTAATGTATAAAAATCTAACACTTACAAATATAATGTATGAACATCTAATTTATAATCATCTTATACTTACACATCTAATGTATGAGCATCTAATGTTTAATCAACTAATGCATAGACATCTAATGTATGAACAGCTTATGTTTAATCATCTAATGCATACACATCTAATGTATGAACATCTAATGTATAATCATCAAATGCATAATCATCTAATGCATACACATATAATGTATGAACAGCTAATGTATAAGCTTCTAACACATTAACATCTAATGCATTATCATCTAATGCATACACATAGATTGTATGAACAGCTTATGTTAAATCCTATAATGCATAATCATCTAATGCATACACATCTAATGTATGAACAGCTAATGTATAATCATCTAACACATAAGCATCTAATGTATAATCATCTAATGCATAATCATGTAATGCATACACATCTAATGTATGAACAGCTAATGTATAATCATCTAACACATAAGCATCTAATGTATAATCATCTAATGCATAATCATGTAATGCATACACATCTAATGTATGAACAGCTAATGTATAATCATCTAACACATAAGCATCTAATGTATAATCATCTAATGCATAATCATCTAATGCATACACATATAATGTATGAACAGCTAATGTATAATCATCTAACACTTAAACATCAAATGTATGAACAGCTAATGTATAATAATCTAACACTTAAACATCTAATGCATACACATCTAATGTATGAACAGCTAATGTATAATCATCTAACACTTAAACATCTAATGTATGAACAGCTTATGCATAATCATCTAATGCATAATTATCTAATATATAAACATCTAATATATAATCTTCTAACACTTCAACATCTAATGTATGAACAGCTAATGTATAATCATCTAACACATACACATATAATGTATGAACATCTAATGTATAATTATCTACAACATACACATCTAATGTATGAACATCTAATGAATAATCATCTACCACATAAACATCTAATGTATGCACATCTAATGTATGAACATCTAATGTATAACCATCTATCATGTTTTAGGATGTGGAAGACTTGCATGCAGATGTGGTGGCTTTAGACTTCATGCACTTACTGGGGAACTGTGGTGACACAAGAAACAATGCTCAATCCATCTTACAGAGTGTGGAACTTGTCATATCGGGGATTAAATCGCAGGCCTCTAATACAGTGGTATGTCTTAATTCACTTTTGAGTTTTGTTAAGATATATATATATTGCCTGTCAACTCCATGGCCTAGTGCTTAGAAAAATTTACTAGAAATCCAATGTAACTCTTGTTTTTAAGTTTCAAATCACAGCAGCAGTAGATTTGAATTTTTATGGACAGAGAACAGACCAGAACAGGGTTTTATTTAGACATGTACAAAGTACATCATCTACAACATATTTATATTACAAATTGATGTCAACGTGACAAACATATAATGGTTGTTAAAATAAGTAATTATGAAAAGAAATCAAAGAAAACATTTATTTGATATCTTTGGAGGTAAACATAAACATTTTTATTAGTGAGTATTCAAAAAGCAATCCTTTTTGCAAAAGCTTCTTTAATGAACAACCATAGCTTAATCAGCTTACCTCTCTGACAGGTCTGTAAAGGAATAGTTAATTTATAAAAGGCTATTTGAATAGTAGTCTCTCGGCTAACTTGGTAATATATACCCATATACCCTTTACCAAACGCAAAAAATTTTGACCCTCCCAATTTGAAAGAGTTTGCAGACGACATTTCAAAATGTGATGAAATTGAAAAGTACTCTGCTGATAGAGTAGAAAACATTGTGGGAAATGGAGAAATTGCTCATTACGAGCAATTTCCCCTTTCCCACAATGTTTTCCAGAGTCGTTTGCAAGAAACCGGTTAAATGATGTTATTGTTAGGAAATGGGTTAAGGATATAACATGTTTATAATTAAGAAACTGTGGAAAACAGTGATGATACCAGCAGTATATATATGTATATATATATATATAGACAACACAACCGCCCAGTGTATGACAGTGTTTTTCGCAGATCGGATGTGTTTGTGTCTTTTAGAGGTTCATTTGCTTGGTTTGTAACAATACAATTACAATTTGCTATCGAAAAATTGTTTTATTCAGGATGTGTGAATATATAAAGATATGTACAGTCTACACCTGCCATTATCTGGTAGAGCGTGTGAATATATAAAAATATGTACAGTCTACACCTGCCATTATCTGGTAGAGTGTGTGAATATATAAAAATATGTACAGTCTACACCTGCCATTATCTGGTAGAGCGTGTGAATATATAAAGATATGTACAGTCTACACCTGCCATTATCTGGTAGAGCATGTGAATATATAAAAACATGTACAGTCTATATCTGCCATTATCTGGTAGAGCGTGTGAATATATAAAAATATGTACAGTCTACACCTGCCATTATCTGGTAGAGTGTGTGAATATATAAAAATATGTACAGTCTACACCTGCCATTATCTGGTAGAGCATGAGAATATATAAAAATATGTACAGTCTATATCTGCCATTATCTGGTAGAGCATGA